>PVHY01001782.1:0-91282 GCA_004024945.1 Uropsilus gracilis
GTTGTGGTGTGTGCCTGTAATCCCAGCTACCTGGGAAGCTGAGGCTGGGGATTATTTGAGTCTGTGGTACCCCGGGCAACGAGAACCTGCAAAATAGGTGGGCGTGGTGGTGCGCGCCTGTAATCCCAGCTACCTGGGAAGCTGAGGCTGGGGATTGCTTGAGTCTGGGGTACCCTGGGCAACGAGAGCCTGCGGTTCCACGGGCAAAAATAGCAAGACCTAGTCTCAAAAAAAAAAAAAAAAAAAGACACCTGTGCCCTAATGTTTATTGCAGTGCTATTTACAATAGCCAGGATATGGAAACAACCCGAATGCTCCAAAATAGATGAATGGTACAGAAATCTGTGATATATGTACATGATGGAATACTATTCATCAACCAAAAAAGCAAACTTATGTCATTTGCAGCAATACGGGTGAAGCTAGAAGGAATCATGCTGGCAGAAATAAGTCAGAAAGAAAAAGTGAAATTCTTGATGGTCTCACTTATATGAAGGACAAAGGGAAAGCAAACAAACAGACCAGAAAATTTTAAAATTAATTTTTAGCAAAACTGAAGCATAGAGTATGAGAGGGGGAGGGGGAGAAACCAGGGGTGGTTTCCAAGACTAAGACAAGGGTTCATGGGTGATAGGGTGGTGTGGGAGAACCCTGGGTAGATAACGATGTAAAATAAAATAAATTATATAGTAAATAATAATAAAAGAAAAAACATTGTGGATCTTGAGATGAATCTGATGAACATACTGGCACTTCCTTTTTGTCCCACCTTCTTTTTTTTTCTATGACTTCATCTTCATGAGAAAAGTCTTTGGAATGACTGTTCCTTCATGGCAAGTTTGAAATAAAATGTTGACATGGGCTTCCAAAAAATAATTCTTTTTCACAAACGTTTTAACAAAAGCCATATACAACCTTTTGCTCTTTAATTAGCCAATGCTTCTCAGGGAATCAAAGTGCCTCTTTGAGTAATTTTGGGGACCAATGCATGGATGCTATCATTTTCTTATTCCACTATTGCTGCCTCCATTACAGTTCTGTTTGGCAACACTTCCTGAGAACTGTTTCACATCCTCTTACAGCATATTCAGTGTCAGCCTCCACGTTTTCTCTATACTCAATGAAATGGAATTGTTTAAAAAATTGTTTTAAAGAGTTATTTTCCCCATAATTCTATGCTGTTTCATCAGATTGATCTCTCCTTTCTTTAAATAAAAAAATTATCAATTTTCTTTATGACAGTTCTTGCTCCTCCTATATAAGGGAGTTATTTTGAGTAGCAAATTTCTGGGCCTTGGTTTCTTCATCCATAAGATGCGATCATGATATATTTTAGCTTCGTTTGCAAGTAAAGGGTATTGAGATGGAGCCTCGTGTAGATTTTGTTCTGAATGTCCAGGACTAAGTGAAGAAAGAAAAGTCTGAAACTATTGTGTATTTTTCCAAGATTTCAAACCCCCATGGGCTCTGGAGACAAGGTGAGCAGCTACGACCAGAGATGCTGTACATGCCTGGCGCTTCATCTTTACATATGAGAACCTGAGGGTTTCTTTGGTTTTTTTTTGTTTGTTTTTTGCAATCAATTTTTTTAAATTCATTTTTTAAAAAATTTCTTCCATAGATAAACAGTTGCTGGGATGCATTCCCACCCCCCGCCCCCAACCCCTATGGTCCGTCCGTTCACTCAGACTCCTCTCTCGTTGTTTGATGATTTATGTTCAGCCCATAGGTCTCTCTTCCTTTTCGGTGGTTGTGTTATTTGACAGGTGAGGGACTGTGTTCCTGGTACACAGCATTCTGTGCATGAAGAGTAGTAGTCTTAGCTTTGCGTTGGGCAGACTGTCCATGCTAGTTTGAGGTTTAACTATGTCTTCTCATTGCTGGCTGCCCATTCCAGTCTACTCGCCCAGTATATCCTTTGCCTCTTCACCCCACAGCTCTGCCTCCTGGTTTGGGGGGGTCTTGCTCCCAGTCGTTTTCTGTAATGAGGTTTCTCAGTGAGGGTAGGCATCCACCAACAGCCTTTGTGGATGGTCTCCACTCTCTCCCTTTGCAGATTTGTTGTGGAGCCAGTTCCCCAACTCTGTGGACTTCCTCTCCCATGGTGTGGGGAGGGGCTCCTTGTTTTCTTGGGTGACATATCCTGAGATGGGGTCTTGATTCATCCATTCCTGACGAGTTTGTAGGCACACTTTTGTGATAGGTCTTCACCATGGTTGTCTCTCCAGTCTATTATGTTCTATGACAATCCTCCTCCTGCGTCCTGCCCAGTTGTATTGGCAGGATTTTTATCTGGTCCCTCCCACGTTCTATGTCGCTGTTTGCAAAGTTTGTTTTTCTTATTCCTCCTGAGGACTAAGTGGAGAGAGTGAACTGGCAAGACCACCCCCTACCACTCCCCCCATTTTCCCTGACCCTGAGTGGATCTTATCTTGCCCGAGTGCCGGTCCGGTCTGTGTCTCCTAGGCCAGCCCCCAAGGCCCTCTTACCAGTCAGCTTGATGGCAGAGATGCTCGGTGGGTGTGCAGTGAGTGCAGCTGCCAACAGGAGGCCCATGCCAATCAGGGTACGCAGGGCCCCCACAGGCCAAACTAGCTGGAGCTTCCTCAAACCTAGGCTTGAGGGTTTTATTTGAATGTTTAATATGAAAACCCATATCAACTGGAACAGTGACTTTTATTTAGGGCTCCTCTGCTATCTTTAGGATCAATGTTTGCTGTGTCCAAGCCATGTTTAGGGTCCATCCACAACAGATGACTGTTAGGAGGGATGGCACAGTCCTCGCACCCTGAGAACCTGGCTATACCCAGTGGGGTCAAATGGTGCTCCCTACCTCGTTTCATTTCTGGTTGTTTTAAGCTAGGGTACTCTGGAGGGTAACTTCTTCTGGTCCTGAGGTAACTTTTCATGCATGAAACGAAGGCACAGGAAACACCTGTTTCAGCAGACCTCTCCCCTCCGTCCAGTCTCAGTGTAATGTATCTTAGAGAGAAATTCCTTCAGGTTGGTTGTATGAGAATGGCACCTTTCTCTAGTTTCCAGAAATAATGTCTTTTTATTATAATATTTTTTGGCAATTTCAATAAGAATTTGGAGCACGGACTCAGAGGACTGGAATCCCTTACTCAACTCTGCATTCCCAGCACCTAGTAAAACGTAGCAAGAGAATGTGTGCGATGAAAGAGAAATGAATTATTTAAGGTGATCACATCAGCTATTGTCTAAACCACAGCCCTTTTGAGAATGAAAGGAGACACCAGTCAGGGGATGGTCAGGGTAGAAAGAGTTAAATAGAACTGTCTCCAGCATGCCAGTGATCATCGTATTTTGAGTTAACATTTGCCATCATACATAAGTAGAAAATAATATTTTCTTGTGATGAGAACTTTTACTTTTAGCAAGTTTCAACTATGCAATAGAGAATTCACTGTAGTCACTACACGGTGTGTTTTATCCTCATGATTGATTTATATCTCCAAGTTTATACCTTTTGACTCCTTTCATCCATTCACCCATCACTGAAAACCATCAGTGTGTTTTCTGCATTTATGAGCTTTCTGTGTATTTCACATGTAAGTGAGGGTTCCTAGTGTGTGTTTTTATCTGTTTAACTTATTTTACTTGGCATAATACCGTCAAAGTTAATCCATGTGATCACAAATGACAAGATTTCATTCTTTTTGTGGCTGAATAATATCTGTTGCATATAGTAGGTTTCATTACATTTGTATTACTGTAAAATAAAATAATGCATATTACTACTACATTTTCCTTATCCAGTCATCCATTTGTGGGCACTTAAATTGTTTCAATATCATGATTATTATAAATAATGATTCAGTACCTGTAGGAATGCATGTATTTCTTCATATTAGTGCTTTTACTTTCTTTGGCTATATACCCAGATGTGGAATTGCTGGATCAGTTGGCAGTTCTAGTTTTAATTTTTGACAAACCTCCACAGTAGCTGTGCTAACAAACCACCAATTTACATCCTACCAGTAGTGCACAGGGCTTCCTTTACTCCACATACTCACCAATGTATTATCACTTGTCTTTCTGATAGCAGCCATTTTAACAGGTACAAAGTAATAGATTTTTGCAGCTTTGATTTGCATCCCCAATGATTAGTGATGATGAGCATTTTTTCTGGTATCTGTTGGCCACCTCTGTGTCTTCTTTGGGAAAATATCTATTCATATCTTCTGTTATTTAGTCAGATTGTTTTTGGGTTTTGGTACTGAGTTATATGAGGCGTCATAAAATTTAGACAAACCCTTTTTCAGATATATGATTTGCAGCTATTGTCTTCTGCTCAAAGCTAGTTCAACTTTTTCATTTAATATTTCATTTGTTCTGGACAAGAATAACTTAAAACTGTTGACAGATATGAAGCATAGAGCAAGGGGGGGAGGAAAAGGGTGAGGGATGGGCACAAGAGATTAAGGTGGTTCATGGGTGTTATGATGGTGGGAGAACCTCAGGTTAGACAATGATATAAAATATATGTGTACAATCAATTAAAAAATAAAATTAGACAGAAATCATGACGTCATCTCTGCATGAACCTCTGCCTGGTTGCAAGTGTGTTCCTGCTCTGGTCACCTCAGAATTAGTGGTCAGTGGGGAAGTAGCATTATTAGGGCTGGAATGTGTTGCTTCCCAAACCTGGGGGCCACACATGACATGATTTCTCTATAGTGACAAACACAGCAATAATTTGTCCTTCACTTTGGAAGAGATGTCCCATCATACTCCTTACCACCAAGTCTTTAAAAACTTCACTGCTGTGGGAGATGCCTGGATCTCTGATCACTATTCTGCTGATTATGTCACTAGAGTGGACCAACAAAAGGGTTGGAGGGTTACCCCTGCCACTGTGGCTGCATATGGTGGATGAGGCCATCTTAAAATACTCAGGCAAAGATGTTGTCCTCAGAGCATCAGCTTTAATTGGGGCTACTACTTGTTTTAGTTTGCAGTTGTCTGTTGTCATCCTGCAGAACTGAGCTGTTTTTCTGGAGCTGAGTTGATGGAATTAAATGGGAATATTACAATTGCAAATTTGTGGGCTCCCTTCTCAGGACACTTGTCTACTTCCTTTAGTAGGTCCCAGATCTGAAAACTATACAGACCTGTAAATCAGGCAAGTGACATCTTTTTGGGTGGCTGTCCTCAGCCTCCTGACAACCCATCTGCCGATTCTGCTTATTCTATAGACTGAGCAATAAATACCCTTAGTTTCTCTCAGGCGGAGAGTGTTGGTAGTAATTCAGGAATCTCAAGGCCAGCAGAGGAAAATGTGACCACAAGGGGGCAGTAGCACACAATGAGTTTGATTCGAGTTTTGATAGGACCTTGTCCTTGGGGAAGTCCCTCAGGGCTGGAAAACTTCCTAAGAGACCAAGATCCACAGGGGAAGAACAGGTACCCAGACAACTCACTCAGTAGCAGGCACGGAGTTTCCGGGTGGAGAGCTCTGAGGCAAGGGCAGCAATGATTTAGGTCTATTGAACCTAAGGTCCTATTAGGTCTATAAGACAAGGTTCGTCCTATCTCTGGCTAAAAGTGCTGAGAACAGATGCTTTACAGAGTCTATCAAGCAGGAGGCTCTACACAGCTAAAAGTGCATTTATTATGGGCGACATTCAGAGCAATTGGATGGCTTATATTTAAAAATTTATGTCTAGAACAGTGCCTGGCCCACACAGGTATTCTGTATTTGTTAAATAAATATAAATCAATTTTTGAAAAACGGTGCTTGCCACTGGCAAGTCATGAACACAAGGTCCCAGCCTACTGTGAAGAAGTAAACACACAGGGGCCTGATACAAAGGCCACCTTTGGCTCATCTACCTAAAACGCTGTGCCCTATTAACTAGATCTC
Source organism: Uropsilus gracilis (assembly GCA_004024945.1). NCBI lineage: Eukaryota > Metazoa > Chordata > Mammalia > Eulipotyphla > Talpidae > Uropsilus > Uropsilus gracilis. The sequence goes on from PVHY01001782.1 coordinate 5,888, forward strand.
TCACTCCCTGATCCAGGCCCTCTGATTGCCACCCTGCTTTTGCTGCTAATTATGATAACTGCCTCCACATGGTCTCTAATTTTAGGAACCTTCTGTCCATTGTTATGGGAGCCCAGTTGCCTAACAACATCCCCTGTGATCTGCCCTAGCCTCACAGGTCAGCCCCTTGAGTTTCCCAGCCTCACAGGTCAGCCCCTTGAGTTTCCCAGTGATGCTGGAGACCCTCTCACCAGCTTATTTCTTGTTGCTTTGCTGAGCAGAATGCCCTCCAGTTTCCCTCTCTGAAACATGACTGACTGGTGAGTTTTCCAGTCTTAGGTAGTATGCTTACCACACTGAAGCTCACTTCTTTCTCTTCCAGAATTCTTAGCAATTCTGGTATTTCTAGTTCATTTGGTACCAGTCATTGCTTTATACAAACTTCTCCAAACCAAGCTGAATGTCTCCCAGAGGGGGGGCACAGAACAGATTCTCCCTCACCAGTCTCACAAGAAGCCAGTCCTGCCAACATCTTGACCTTGAGCTTCCAGCCTCCAGAGCTGTGAGACAATACACCTTAATCTGTGTGGCAGCCTGAGTGACAAAGACAGCAAGGCCACAGCAAACGGACAAAGTCAGTGTGGAGACATAGGGGTTGAGCAGATTTGCTGGTTCCCAGCAAGCGACCCTGTCAAAATTGGAGACCAGAGGGAAATAACGTGGCTCCCCAGGTTTGTGTGTGTGATTCAAAGTACTAAACAGAATTGTCCTGCCTGTACCTGGTGAGGTAGACAGGGAGCTCCATGCTATGTGAGAACTGGGACACCATTCTCACATAGCACTGTGAGTGGTTCAAGGATTTATACAAAACAGAGAGAGAAGGGAGCAGAACAAGTGGGAGAAAGGGAAGGAGAACGGTGAGAGCTAATATGAGCTTTGTGTCTAAAAATGAGAGGACACCCTATATGCCCCAGCAACTCTCCAGTCCCCCCAGATAAAGTGCACTTTATCTTCTTAGTTACTGCTTGTTGGGTAACCAAGAAGGAAGTGTGATAACACAGAGCATAGAAAATTGAGAACAAGTTTCAGTATTTGTGTTACACCTTCTCATGTTTTCTGAACATTCTCATCTGTGATCCCATATTCAATTTTATAGCATCACTATAAGTGACAGAAAGAAGGCTCAATCTCACCTAGGAAATGAAAAACTGGATCATAAAAAGTTTAAGGTGTTGGTCAAAACTAAGCAAATAGCAAAACTAGGCTTGAAAAATTGGCCTTTTTTTTTTTTTTTCAGATCAGTGATTCTATGACCAACAATTGTCACAAACATTGTATTACAGAATAATGGTTACCAGGATTTACGTTAAAATGTTTGTGATTTCCATCAGCCTCGTGGATGTCAAATAGGAGGGTAGGAAGAAAACTGATTTTTCCAAACTTCTTATTCACTAAAGAGCTTAAAAAATACACCCAAACCAATTTTTATTTCTAAACGTTTATAAACCTTTAAAAGACTTACATGTACCATTTTTGTCTGTAACAAATATTGCAGTAAAATAAGCTTTAGTTTTGTGGTTAAGTGTACTGCATCAGTTTTGTCCTTGCAACTGCGCTCTGTAAATAAAAGGAAAATGTGGTCACTGGGAGTTCATGGACCATACAAATCTATTTTGAGCCTTTTCCAAAGGTAATGGAGAAAGCCAACATTTCCGCAAATTGCCCCAGCTAATTTGACTAAATAATAACCAAAAGCCAAAAGAAATATAATTTTCTTCCAGAAGGGATCAGAGAGAAGATTCCCTTCAGAGCAACCATGCAAATAAACCCTGGCCCACAATTTTATGCATTAGATGAAATTGGGAAGTGGCATGGATATAGTTCAACAGCAGTTGAAATATCACACAGGCTAGTGCTGTATTTCCTAGTGGGTGCCCTGTAGCAACAGTTATGATTCCAGGAGACTCCTGAAATTCATCAGCCAGTCCTATTGCATTCAGAATCTTCAGCAAAACAGTCCCAGCCTATAGTTAAAGTAACAGATGCCAATTGGGGGCATGGATAAAGGGGAAGGGCACTACAAAAAAAGTCCAAACTGCCATTTAGAATTTATTTAACCTACATGAAAGAAGCAGGCAGTCCACTGGAGGGATTAAAATGAAAAGCTTGATGGTTGCATTAGGTGGTGATGAAGTTCAAGGTGGCAGTCAGGGTGTAAGCACATCACATTCATGAGTCACTGTCCTGGATTCACCCCTTGTTGTTAACTTTCTTTTCCTTCCTCAATGCTGACAACAGCCCAGTTTTTCTGATCATCTGAGCAGGCCTCATGCTGCAAGAAGGTCAGAACAAATCCCTGCTAGCAAGGGAAGCTGAGACCTACATTTTTAACATCTTATATCTTATATCTCTTATAGAGTAAGATCATGCAAAAAAGAAAGAGAGAGAGAAAGAAAGAGAGAGAGAAAGAAAGAAGGAAAGAAAGAAAGAAAGAAAGAAAGAAAGAAAGAAAGAAAGAAAGAAAGAAAGAAAGAAAGAAAGAAAGAAAGAAAGAAAGAAAGAAAGAAAGAAAGAAAGAAAGAAAGAAAGAAAGAAAGAAAGAAAGAAACTTTCCTTGAGTGACAGGCAGGGCAGGAAATGGAAGAGAGTGACTATTTGATGAAGATGCAATAAACAGTAAAGCTGTGCTGTCTGATATGGTCACCATCAGCCATGTGTGACTCCGGGGCTGCAAGTGTGACTAGCACAACAGATAAACTAGATTTTCAATTATATTTCATTTTAATTAATTGAAATGTAAATGGCCACATGTGGGGGAGGAGAATACCGAGTTAGAGGAAGAGAAATAACAGAACCAGCAAAATAGTTAATATTTCTCAGCAATCTTGATGTTAAGTTTCTCATTGGAGTCTCATAACAATGCACGTTGGGCAGGATGAGTAGGTAATATTATCTGCATTTTAAGGGGACATAAAAAAGATAAACAGACTCATTTAGAGTCATTAGGTAGTTTATAATGGAAGCATGCCTCTGACTCACAATTTCTGACAATCAGCTCAGAGCTTTATCCTTGAGAGTTGTTTAATAATGGCGACAATAATGCATTAACGACATGACTAATATCACAGACTGTTCCTTCCACGGGGCTCTCGGTGCGTCCCAGTGCTTGCAAATTGTGCCATCAAAGAAAATGACACTGTAGAGCTGACACGGGGGTAAAGTGGGATAGATGACACCCTTAAACAATCTGTTACATTCAATTTGCATTTTGTAATTAAGATAAAAAGAAAATGTAAAAGGGTAGGTATGAAATACTGACTTGTATGACACTTCTAAATGTTTCATAAGAAACCTGAACTGTCTTCTTAGACCTTATTTTTTAATTCCATGTTTTGTGCTTCAAAATGGCTGTGCACAATTCCTACCAACTCTTGGATGGTGACTGATGCTTACCACTGGAGAGGAACTTAATGCACAACAAATAAGTCACAACAACTCTAAGGCATTTGTACAACCAGTCAAAACTAGACAACTGGAAATTATATCTAAAGAATCATTCAGGTAGCCAGGCATGGTGGCTCATGCCTGTAAACTTCAGCCTATGAAGCAGCTGGGGATAGGGATTGCAGTTCGAGTCCTGCCCGGGGCAACACAGCGAGACCTAGTCCCAAAAAACATCTGGGCGTGGTGGCGCATGCCTGTAATCCCAGCTACTGGGAAGCTGAGGCTGGGGATTGCTTGAGTCCGTGGTACCCTGGGCAACGTGAGCCTGTGGTTCTGTGGGCAAAAATAGCGACACCTAGTCTCAAAAAAAAAAAAAAAAAAAAAGAATCATTCAGGTCTTTCATTGCCAAATATGGTGTTGATATTTCTTATAATAATGAATGCAACCAAACTTTTTTAATAGCAAATATATCAACCTCATGAGAGGTCTTTACTGTAGTGTGTGTCCTGTGAGCATGGGATGGGCTAGCTCAAAAGACACTGAAAAGAAAGCACATCAGCCAGGGAGACAGCAACTCCTAATCTAAGTCAGAACAGAGATGTGAACCCTCATCTGAAGCAGAGCACACCAGTAGCACCTGCTGCACCCCTGCCAGGCCCCTCCTCCAGCACAGTGGACACTGAGCTCGGAACACCACCACCTCACGAGTCCTCACCTGTGGCAGCACAGGAACCTTCAGCGACAGAGGCCACTGATTTTCATTTTGGAGGTTCAGTCCAAGCATGTGATAGCCCTCGGCACATCGCAACAGGGCAAGTACTATGTTACTATCAGTTGCCCATCATGGCCCGTACCAACAAACAGGGCTGACTGTGAACACGCACCTGTGCAGAAGCAGATGGACAGAACTCAGGACCCCCCTGTTTGGCTGTATGCTGTGCTGTCACCATCATGACACTTCTCACAGTTTTTAAATAAGAGATCTTGCATTTTCTTTTCACACTGATATGTGTTTATATCGTTGCCCCTGAGCACAGCTCACAAACTCACCTAAGACTGGCAGCTGAGGCCTCCTGTTCCCTAAGAGTCCAGCAGCTTACAGAAAATGGTACAGTGACACAAAGCTGGGGAAACCTGACAATATGCATTTAATACTGAGAGTCATCACACCAATCTGTTCTTGTTATTTCCCCATTTTAGAGATGAGAAAACTAAGACTTAGGATGGCTAAGTAACATCCCAGCTACCAGACAGCTCTAGGGAGTCATTGGTTCCCACACAACTGCTTGGCTCAGCAACTGAGTTCCCAAGACTGCCAACTCTAACCCTGGGCTCCTTCACTGAGTCTTAATTATTAATGCCAGAAAAAGTAGTGAGAACACTTGTCTATCAGTGGAAATGTAAAAATATTCAAGGACAACACTGAAAAATATTTTTTTTTTAAAAATCATCTTGAATAAACTAAAACTTAAGACACTGTTCTGATTGTCATAAACACAAAACACAAACTAAAATTTGTCCTGACATATTTATAACATTGCTAAGATCTCGAGCATAAAAATGAATGGACTTGGACAACCTGGTGTTGATGAGAAAGGAAGAGACCAGGGAAGTGACCACACGGCTCTGACCCGCACGTGGATGGATGGCCCTTCTACAGGTCTATCCCCACTCGTGCTGCCATCCACTGCCAGTTCCTCAGTCTTATAGGTTTGACTTCAACACAACCCTGTGAAAATCTGAGGCAAGTGTGCAGATAGTCATGTGCCTATGGCTATGCATGCACACGTACTTCATGTACACACACAGCTAGGTGTTGAATTCACACAGGTGTGAACTTGTGTGCACATCCACACATGTACCTGTGTATACATATGCACACAACATATATGCATAAGCCTAAATGAGTGCATAAACAAGCCCATAAATATGTGTGTGCATGTGTGTCTTGTGTTATACCTGTGTGTGCATGACCCATATTTAGTATGCATGTGTATACATAACACATCAAAAAATACAAACGTGTGCATACATATGCATGCTTGCACAGTGCAACCATATACACAGACATGTGTCCACAGAATATGCATGCATGTACACAGAGATACATATAAATTTATGCAATGTACTTTAACATACATATACAGTCTAACTCCATGCATGTGTATATGCATGCATATGCACACATATACACGACTGCCACTCTCCATGGGGAGCTCTGGTGAGTTTGGTCTGGACACCATAGAACAATCTCTTTCTTTAACCATTGTTCTTTGTACAAAAACAAATTCCCAGCCAAAACTTAGTTTTCTTTCATGACTTGCAGACAACTTCCATCCGAGTGCTGTCAGAAAGTTTCTTGGCCTTGACCAGCAGAAAGTGTCAGAAGCTGATGTCACTGCTGTGAGCTGCTGCAGGTGTCCTGAGAGGGTCCATAGTGAAAGCTGGACATCAACAGTCAGAGGATTTCTGTACAGGTCCTATGAGGCCCTGGTGCAGCCTGCCAGGGCTCAGGCACTCAACTCTCTGCTGCATTGCTCAGAGAACCAGGTTTCCTAGACTCATCCTGGATCCAGACCCTGTCTTTTCTGAGGTTTGGGGGCACAAAAACTTTTATGACAAGGTTTATTAGTGATGCTTCCTGTGCTAGCTCTCTGGGGCAGGTCAAAGCTATTAACCCCATTTTACAGAAAAGGAAGCACATCTAGAGAGGTGAAATGCTGCATTCGAGGTTACATACTATGTCCGGTACGCAGGTAGGATGACTGGTCCCAGTCTACCTGGTAGACCAAGGCACAAGGATTTGCACTGCATCACTCCAACACAACTACTTCAGAGGTCCTAGAGCACAGATTTCAGGAGATCAGAGATGGGCAGGAGCAGCATCCAAAATCTATCACTTTTTGGCAGATGCCCCACCTCCCTCACTCTTCCCAGCCTCCATCTCCCCTTTGTTCCGCTAGCTGGGTGGAGAGTTCCAGTTGCCTGAAGGTAACTAGATTGTGGCTTGTGAAGAACTTCGGTAGCTATAGGACTGTCTGGTGTCATCAGCTAGAGTTCAAAGGCACCACAAAAAAAGTGGGTTACATCCTGACTTGATTTTCCTCTGATGCTGAGATGCAAGGTTTCCCCAGTTGGATCACTAGTCCTCACAGTGTGGAGGAGGGGCATGGCATTGCCCACTGGCTACTGCTTTTAACCCCCAGCACTTTGCATGTGGCTGGATTTAAATTGGTACCTCCTTGTGAAAAGTAAAATGAAAGAACAGGCAAGGCTAAGACCATAGACTTGAAAAACCAAAGGCCACAAGACCTCAGCTGAGAAAGAAGGTGCACGTGTCTGCCTGGCCCTGGCAGGGAGCTGCAGGATGGGTGTGCCAGCCCGTGTACTCTGGGATCTGTACGTCCTGGGAAGGAGCCCAGGCCCTTGGTGTGCACCACTGAGCTTGTGAATATCAGCTGCCAGAGGCACGTGCATTTGCCAAATCCAACTTGGGCCTGCCAGTTTTAGAGGTTCCCGAGAATATACAGACCCGGGACTCCTGGCTTGTCAACAAAGATGAAAGGAGCATAGGGAGGTGTTCTCCAGGGAGGCCTCAGTGTCTTCCACTTACAACACACCATCCTCACCTTCCCAGTCTTCTTTCTCAGATGCCCCATCAGCCAACCTTGACCTGCATTTGGGAGTGGTCTGTGAGCTGGGTGGAGAGCCCAGGGGGCTTGACTTTTGTCTATTTGTACATCCCTCCCTTCCTCTGGTTGGCACTCTTCTTCTTAGTCCACTTGGGCTCCATAACAAAACATCACACACTGAGGGCTGAAACCATAGACATATATTGTATCACGGTTCAGGTGCCACAGCTCAGGAATTGGCAGTTTGAGGTCAAGGTCAAGTTTGGGTGCGGGACTGTTCTCTTCTGAGTTTAGCTGTGTTCTTGCCGTGGGCTCACCACCTTTCTTGCACATACACGTGTCCCTGCTCTCTCTTTGGCGTGTCCAAATGTTCTCTTCTTACAAGGAGACTAGTCACAATAGATCAGAACATACTCTGAGCACCTCGTTTGAAATTAATCACCTCTTTAAAGGTCCTGTCTCCATGTCACACTCTGAAGGAAGCAGGTTGGGACAGGCACGTAATGCATCCCCCCAACACCCCTAGGGGTCTGGGTGGGATACAGTGTCTGATCCCACAGTGGCAGCTGAAGCTGTCCTGCTTGTTTTGTGCCCCAGCTTCTCACAGCTGGGTTGGCCCTCCCTATGGATCTCCAGCCCTCCCTATGGGTCTGCGAGTTGCCAGATACATACTATGTTCCTTTCCTTCTTAGAGCAGTTAGAGGCAGACTCTTTTGCTTGTGATTGCAAATCCTAGCTCTTACAGAAAGGTAAACTTTACTTTAGTGAGATCCCCATCTGACTTTAAGTAAAACAAAGAATAAAGTCAACTTTTATTATCATTCAGGAAGAAAAAAGAATTTTGGCATAACTGTTGAAAGATGTAAAAACATACATGAAAATTTCAAATTGCTGACCAAGTTTTATAAGACACTTGCCCTGAAGAATCTATGAGGGCTGCCTATTGCCCACAGTTTTGAGTTGAAACCCCTTTGTCTGATTTGTAAAAACCTCCACAATATAATCTCAGAGTCTAGCCCACTTCATGCCTACTACTGAGTCTCCTGGAGGTGGTTAAGCATTTCGGGTCTGAATCCAGTCCTGCCACCTTCCAGATATGTGTCCTTACCCTCTAGAGCTCTCTCCAGCATCATTTTCCTGGTGTGTCCAGCGGAGGTGATCAGGATCCCTCAGCTCTGCAATGGCATCCTCGGTCTCTGCCCTCCCCGTAGATCCGTACAAACCAGCAGTCTCAGAGCAGCTGCATGACCATCAGCCACAGCATCACCTGGTGATCACAACTATCACCTCTCGAGCCTGTCCCAGACCTGTGGCATCAGAACTTCAGAGGGTGGAAGCCCAGCAGGTTTTACACTTCCCATCCTAGAGACTCAGATGTAGGACTGAGGACCATGGCTCTGGGCTACTGTTGGCTCCATCCCCATAACTATGGCTGGTCTACAAATAGCCAAGAACAATGCCAGTGAGACACAGGGAAACATTGCTGCACCTCCTAGAAAAGAAGCTCCCTTCCAGGCTCCTAGAAAGAAGTTCTAGAATACCAGCACCTTTCCCTGGGAGTGCAGAAACATGCTCAGGGAGCCAAAACCCTGCCTGCGACCCTCCCTCTGCTGATACCCAGCTCCAGCAGTCAGGAAAAGTCCTCCTCTTTCAGCTGACTTGAGTCAGATTTCCATGACTTGCAGCCAAAAGAATCCTAGTGATTCACTTGCTATATTGCTACGAGGTGAGATTGCACACGCAGAGCACTTAGCACAGAATCTGATGCCCTGGAAACATTTGGTGTGTGTCTATCATTATTATCATTATCATTAATAGGAGGATCGTTTTTACTATCTAATTTATTCTGGATGCACTAAAACAAACTCTATCTCGACTAAGTCACATCCAACAGTGTGTACACACTGTCATAAGCACTAGTTTTCTGAATCCCACCTCCCTATTAGAAGCCCCATCTCAAATGGAGCCTCTTCAGGAGCTCTTGAGAATGCTGGGGTCTCTCCACCCCATTCTGGTTGTATCCATTTCCAAGTCATAGTCTTACCTGGTGGGCTCCCTTTTCATCAGGTAGGGCTACCGTACATGGGCTCAAAGCTGGACACCATCCAGCCTCCCTTGCCATGTGGAACAAGCCTATGGGTCACATCTTTGTTTTTCATACCCAATTCAAATGTAAGTTCCTTGCAAGCAGAGTCCATATGTTATGACTTTTGTTAACCTACAAGACGTGGCATGATACTACTGATCCTAACAGACTACCCCCTGGACATTGTGCAAATGCTTTACCTGTGTTACCATATGGAATTCCTATAATGGTTCTATGAGGTAGTAATTATTTTCTATCTCCCCCAGACCACACCAGTTCAACTGTAAGGCTCTCTTAAAAGTCTATACATTTTCTGGGCACATCAACAGGATCAGAAACGACAAGTATTGGTAAAGGTATGAAGGAAAAAGTACTCTTGTATGCTATTAATGGTAATAGAGATTGATCCAGTTGCTATGGAAAATGATATAGAGGGTCCTCATATATTAAAAATTGATCTACCATATGATCCAGCAATTCCACTCTTAGGTACTACATGAAGAATGTAAAAATACAAACTTGAAAAGAAATAGCATTCCTATGTTCTCTGTAGGACTATTTACAATAGCCAAGTTATGGAAACATTTAAGTGCCCCAAGACAGCTATGGTATATATATACAATGGAATACAGCACGACTATGAAGAAGATGAACCCTTGAGTTTTGTGCGAACATGGATGGAACTGGAAGTAATTATGTTAGACTAAATAAATCATATTTGGCTTTATCATCTGATAAATACCAGATGATTTTTTTAAAAGGACATACCGGGCCATGGTGGCACATGCCTGTAGGTGGCAGCCTAGAAAGCCATGGTCAGGGCCAGGGATTGCAGTTTGAGTCCCGCTGAGGGCACGTGGCAAGATCTAGTCTCAAAAAAAAATAGCTGGACATGGTCATGCGCACCTGTAATCCCAGCTACCTGTGAAGCTGAGGCTGGAGATTGCTTGTGTCTGTGGTACCCCGGGCAACGTGAACCTGCGATTCCATGAGCAAAAATAATGAGACCTAGTCTCAAAAAAAAAAAAAAAGAAAGAAAGAAAAACAGGAAAAAAATTTAAAAAATAAAATAAAAGGACATACCAAGACAAAACAAGCTCTTGAAATTTGAACTGAGGCTACCAGAGGTGGAGTCTTGTTGGTGCTTTGGTGATAGACTTACAGTGAACTTTGGTGTGAACTTACTCAACTAATTAATATAAAATGTTGTAAGCCAACATTACTACAAAATAGACAAAAAAGTATATTCTTGCCTTCAACTTTATGGAGAACACACCATCCCAGATACCCACAAGTGTTCTGAAATCCCCCAGTGTCACTCATCTGTGCCCTGTAGGTCACCCTTTCATTTATTCCTGGCATCTGGGATCATCTTCCTCTCATCTTCCTTAAACATCTCCCAAGCTGTCCCTGCAGTGGTCATGTTCGATGTGAGGCTGCTGGTGTCAGGGGCTCTGGGCCATGTCAGAGCCTGGACTGGAAGTCATCACCATGTGCTATTACCCAAGCCCCAGATATCCATGCCCCAGGGGTTACACCCAGACTTGCTGGTCTGACTTCCTCATGAATATGCTGTCTCCCTTCTTGTAGCTTCTAACCCTGCCTCTCATATGAGACTTGATTCATGTCTTTCTCATCACAATCCCAGCCCAGGGAAGTGTACACCAACTAGTTCCCCCTCCTCCTATCCCCTGTAGCCTGTGTTTGCTGCACAGGCTCCTTATTATCTAATTATTTAGGTAATAAAACAATTCTTTAATTTGTTTCCTGACAATTGTTAAACTCTTCCGGTCCTTGTCTGCTCATTGGGAGATAGCTGTTCCCTCTCCCAGCTCTTTGTATGAACTTCATCTCTTATTTCACTGAAATCACTGAGTCTTGTATTGCTACCTCAGTCTTCCAGTCTCTCCAGATCCTCACCTCCTTCTTCCCTAACACTGAGGATTCTGAAAAAGACATAGGCACCCCTCTTTGCCAAAGTCAGCTAATACCAGTTTCTTTCCAGAACCAGGAGCTAGCAACTCTACTTTCCCTCTCCCACTTCTCTCCTGATTTCATCTCCTCCCCAGTGCCTACACTTCTTACTGTTCTGGAGGCTGGAAGTTCAAGATGAAGGTATCAGCAAGTTTGACTTCCCCTAAGCTTGGTCTCCTTGGCCCAAAGATGGTCACTTTCACGGCATGTCCTCATGTGGCCTCTGCTCTGTGTGCTCCCGTCCCCGATGCTTTTTCATTCTCTTATAAGGACACCACTCCCATTGGATAGGGGACCCACTCATATGACCTTGTGTAATCTTAATTACTTCCTTAAAGGCCTATCTCCAACTGTAGTCACATTGAAAGCTAGGGCTTCAACGCAGGAATGGGAAGAGGAGAAACACACTCAGTCCCTATTACTGCTGTGCTAAATTCTCTGCAGAAAATAAGTATAAGATTGAGTGTGAAGTCATCAGATGAGGGTTCAGACAGGGTGAAGACAACCTCTCCTAGGCAAGCCAAGGCCTGATGGAGGAGACATCAGTCTCAACTCTGTGCCGGCAGAGGCGAGCTTGTATGGAGCATGCAAAAAAAATTAGATAATGGAAGGAACCTTACAGTTCAGTGAGTCCAATTCTTGCATTTTCAAGCAATTAAAGTCCAAAGACATAAGCAGTAATTTATAATTGTTTAGCATATATAGCATCTTACACTATTCTTACAGCAACATTGTGCTGGAAATATTTATTCCAACCTTTCATTTTGGAATATTTTAAAGCTACATAAAAGTAGGCACCGTCACTTAATGAACTCTCCTCAAAACCTTGCTAGAATCTTTCATTTTTCTCCTGAGACGTTTTAGAATAAATTCTGTATCAGTTTTCACCTGTAAATAATCTAGTCTGCATCACCAGCAGATAAAGGAGAGTTCTTTGTTGTTGTTTTTTTCAATCACTACTAGTGTTGTTCTCTTGGTGAGGACCCCTGCCCTGGCTAACCTCACACACCACAAGAGCCTGGTCCCAAAACTGCCTTCTCGGACTCCAAATCCTGGGCTCTTTTCCGCTACACAGCTGAAGTGGTAGCAATCTCTGCCAATAGCTTAAAAATCATTTCCCTGAGTGTATAGCATAATTAATGAGCTTTCACATATCTTTTTAGGAACACAGTAAATGTTACATAAACGAGGAAATGTCGGTATTTCTTTTTTGCTGTCGGTTTTAAAAAAATAGCTGAGCATGGAGTGACAGAGAGGAGGGAATTCTTGTAGTAGAAACTGAAATATCTAGGTGAAGAATCAATAGGCCTTGTGTTAATTTGCCTTCAGGATATTGGCGTTAAAACCAAAATCTGTCTCTTTGCCAGCACTGGGGACCGTTTGGCTGCACGGAGGCGCCATCTTGTGGGCGCCTTGGTATCCTCCTTGGTGCCTTGGGGTAAAAACTGATTTTCATTCTGTTTTGGCATCATTTCTTTACTTTACAAGATGTATCTGTATATGGTAGATGGTTTCACTTTGCTTTCCTCAAAACTTCAGTTATGATTTATAATTCCTGGGTTATTGTTGACTGCCTTTTGGGGTTTTTTTGTTTTGTTTTGTTTTTGTATGAATTCATATATTCATGGTACAGCATTCAGCAGACAAATCTCTCCCAATCCTTATGTGAGGAAAGGGGGGGTAGTGAGGGGGTGGGGGGGCAGTGGTGATGTTAAGCCAGGTCTGATAAGCGTCTAGCTTGGTCTTTTCAAGAGGCTCCACCATGGCTGTATCACTGCCAGGTGTGTACTCAGAGGTGTGTGACATTAGAGAGAAATTTTCTGGACATTTCTACAATACAGTGGAAATTAATTTAGCAAACTGTTAAGTCACAAAGAACACATAGGACAGGTGATGCTTCCAGCTGGCCGCTTGATTTGGTGAATTTTCTTAGCAGTCACCTCCACTTGAAGGTCTTTATTGCACCAGTAGCCTCTGAAGCATGTAGGAAGCAAGCTACTGGAGGTAACCAAGTGATATATTTCTCTACTTGAATGTACCTCCAGCCTTCCAGAAATCTGTATCCTAAAGACAAATTTTATAAATAAAATGTTTTATTTCTCAAATCCTATTTGCATGGGGTATATTTTAGCAGGGATAATATTTCTTTATTTGGAAGGGATGCAGTTACAGAATCTTCTCAGTTTGATTAAAATATGAATTGTCTCTAGAAAAAAATAGGTTCAAATAAGTACGTTTGGGTTCACTGCCTTCCACAGGGATTTGAAAGTTCTTGGCTGGAGAAACGAGTCTGCACTGTGGTCATTGCTGTGCAGGGAAGTTTGCTCCACCCTCTGGATTCTTCAGGGGCTGGTCCAGCAGGCAAATTAGCATCAGATTAGGAGGCAAATGTAATTACTTACAAGTGAGGAATTTACATGACTGTAAATTAGAGAATAAACAGACTGGGGCCTTCCATCCTGAGCAGTAGCATAGGATAGGGAGTGGAAGGGCACCTCTCAGGACAAGCCCTGCCTCTGGTGTTTGTCCTGCTGTAAGTCTGGTCTCTCTGATCAAAAAGTTATTTCTGGAGATGACCCTTACTGTAGGTAATCTTTATTCTTGAAGGTAATGTTAACAGTTACTCTCAAGACCCTGGGGCCTTTCTTGACCTTCACTAACCTTTGTTGACTTGGCTCCACATGCCAAGGTCAATTGTATAGGATGTCCTTGGACATCTTGGAAAAAAGCTATCTGAGCATTTTTTGAAAGACCACGCCCATAGCCTTTTCAATTCTTTTCAGTTTGTCTTTATTCAATTAATTACAGGGATGCCTGCCAGGTGCCAAGCACTGGGTGAAAGTAACTGGGCACTATTATCTAGGTTGAGGTATTGTATTGTATATTATAAATATATATATGCTATATTGTAGGGTAAGAGTATGAGAGCACACATGAAGAGAGAATGTCGGAGAGAGGCCAGAGATAGAGTGTAAAAATTCCTGGGGGGCTGGGAGGTCTTTGCCTGCCTCTCAGCACTGCCCACTCTGCCCTGTCACCGTCCACCACCCCCCACTCCAGTCTTAACCCTGCCCTGCTTGATGTATCTTTGTAACTACTAGAACCAATAAATAACCTCCACAGGTTGGTGAGCCTGATGCTTATATTACAATTGGTGATGAGGGTGGTTGTATTACATGTATGCAATGCTGGAATAGTAGTGATTCATATGAGGCTGGAGGTGAAGCAGAAGAAAACTGATAGATCCATTTGTTATCACCCTTTTGGTGTGGGTTATATGAGCATATACAATTGTGAAATTTGTCAACATTATTGTCAAATTTTTCACTGCATATGTATGAATTTCACTGTCTGTGTAAATTGTCCTCAATAAAAAGACATATCAACATCATGTGAGATCTAAACCTTATGTTTAGTAACATAAGGTTAATAGGATTAAACTATTTTAGAATAGCATTTATGAGGTAATTGGAAATTTGAACATTGAAAAGATATAGGGTAATGCTATGGAATTATCATTATGAATGCGATAATGGTGGTATGTTTCTATTTTTATAGAGTATTTTCTTAGAGATATGCTGTGATGTCTTTTTCAGATGAAACAAAAAGTGAAAGTTAAACCTTCACCACTTCACCAACCTGACCTTCACCACTCACTCACCCCAAAAAAATACAGAAAAAAAACCTGGAAAGAAAAACATGAAGTATAATTGTGGATAATTTTTTCTGCTTTTATGTTCCTTCACTGTACTCTGCAGTAAACATATTTTTAAAACAAAAATAGATAGAAAGTATAATTTTTAAATGAGGACTGAACTATGAACACCTGTGTGGAGGACCTTCAAACTACAGAAAACGGAACTATCATTTGATCCAGCAGTCCCACTTCTGGGAATCTACACAACAGACAGAAAAACACTCATTCAAAAGGACACCTGCACTCGGATGTTTATTGCAGCACTACTTACAATAGTCAGGCTATGGAAACAGCCCAAATGCCCCAAAACAGATGAATGAATCAGAAAATTGCAGTATATGTACACTGGAATGTTACTCAGCAATCAAAAATGACAATTTGATGCATTTGTGATAACATGTATGAACCTAGAAGGAATCATGCTGGCAGAAATAAGCCAGAAAGAACAGGAGAAATACTGGATGATCTTATCTATATGCAGAATATAGGGAAAACAAACAAGCAAACAAAAGGACAAGCAAAATTTAAAGCTGCCAGCAGAACTTGCATAGAGCAAGAGAGGGGGAGAGGGTAAAACTGGGGTCGGGATGAGCACAAGAGATTAAGATGATGGTTCACTGGTGACTAGGTGGCGGGAGAACCCTAGGGTATACAAGGATGTAAAACAAAATCGAGAGAAAAAGGGTGCAGGGGAGCAGGTAAGCTGCTCCTCTCTGGGAGGAGCTAGGCCTACTTAGCTACCTCCATGCGGCCCAGAGCTCACCCCTTCCCCCTACAGGTTGGGGAGGTGGGGGCCAGAAAACAGCTGGTGCACGGGTTAGGGGTGGGAGTCCCCCTCTGGTTCATTCCCACCTCAGCCATTCCTCAGCTTGAATGAGAAAAACAATAACCCAGATACAGATATACTGGAAGAGACACTTTCAACATGAGCAAGGTGCTCCCCCATCTCAGTGGGGTAACAAAGCCACAAAGAAGTGTCAGTAAGAAATGGGGAGAGCCACTCCCAGCCACACACACCAGACTAACAGAAGGTTCGCTGACATGCTCAGAAGGGTCACCTGCCCCAATGTAATTCGTGGAGAACTGATCAGCCTGGTCTGCAGTCCCCCAAGAAGGCAGGACTTCACCCAGGAGGACAGTGCTTCAAAAAGAACACAAAGAGACCAACAGGCCAATCATCAACCAACAACTGATGAGAAAGGAACTGGAGTGACCAGAGGGGGAACCAGGGAAAGGGGAGGAGGGAAAATGGGGTAGAGGACCATGCTTACAAACATGAGCTATGTAAGCAAACAATAAGAAATATATATATATAATCAATTAAAAATACAAAAAAGAAAACTAACAGCAATAAATAAATAAATAAAATTTAAAAATCTGTTGAATTTTACCATTTAAAGTGGTAAATTGCATGGTATGTGAATTAAATCTCAATAAAACTGCTACTAGAAAAATAAGTAGAATTATAAGACATAAAAAAATAAAATAAAATAAAATGAGTGTTGGAGTAGATTAGAACTCAATAAACTTTTTCTCTGAAGTACCAGATAACAAATACTTTAAGCTTTGTCTCTGTCATCATATCAACCCTGTTGCACAAAAACTGTATCAACAATATAGAAGTGGGTGAGCACAGCTGTATTCCAAGAAAACTTTATTTGCTTTATATACAAAGAGAGACCCAGCAGCTGTCGTTTGCTCACTCCTTGATTAGATTATTCTTGAATTCTTTGCTTACTTAAAATTATCTTTTATCTTGGGTTATGCTTTGGTTTAGTTGTCATTAAAACTGAATCTCTATCAGAGCATTTGATGTTATTTCAAATGAATATTTGTTTGAATTTGACTTTTATCTTTAGAATGAAGTACCACTGTTGTACATCCTTGCTCATTTTTTGACAGCCTGTGCTTTCTCCCTGGGACACGGTCATCTCACTCCCCCACCACCAAAGCACCCACAGTTCTTCATGTGGTCATTGTGTTTTGCAGCATTTGATTGGCACCCACTTCTCATCTCACTGCCTGTCCAGGATACCGATGTAGCCAGTAAAACCACAAAATGTATAAATAACAAGAAAGTACACTGATGAGAAAACAATACAAGTTCTACCTCCCCCAGAAGTGGGTCTTTCTCTGTCATATAATGCAAACTGCATTTGAGCATGTAGCCCCAACAATCAGTACTGCCCAAATTGTGTTCACACCAGGCACCTGAATGGCCTCTCTACATTCCCTGTCTCATCTCACTCTTTTTTACAAATATTTAATGGAAATAAATTGATTGAATGCTAGCAATGACTGCAAAGCTAATGTATCAAATAAATATTAATGCCATTTTGCATTAAGAATAACATTAGCAGATAGGTGGAGAAAATATCAAACAAGAATGGGACTTTTTTAAATTGCATTTTAAATTACTTTTAAAAAAATTAAAATTAAAATTTTATCAAATCCAAACTGAACCAAGATGGCATCAGAGGAGATTCCTTGTTTTGCTACCAAGAGTATCATCTCACAGTTGAGCAAACCCAGACAGCACCTGGATGTATGGGTCACCTGGCTTGGGGTGGAAATGGAATATCTCCTGGACAGAAGCCAGCACAGACTGCCTCAGAAGGGGGACTGAAGAGACTCATGCTTTATTGAGTAAAAGCTAAGTAGAGAGAAATGCCCAAGGGCATGGTTCAGGGTAGGAGGCCGGTGTATAAACTGCAGTGCAGCAGCTCTAACTGCAGCATGGCGAGGGGAGAAAGGGGCCTTTGGGTCCTTGAGTTCCCTCCTGAAACCCCAGGTCCAAAGTCAGAACTGCTCTGAGGGAGATCCAGTCTATGGACTTCATGAGGACAGTTGGGGACAGGCATCATTGTGTTCACTGAGGCTCAGGACCACCAAGTACCTTCTAGGAGGCCAAATTCCTACTGACATCTGTGGTAATGCTGTGTTCTGGGGATGGACAATATGCAAACTTCACTTATGACGTCCCTGTCAGGGTCACAGCGAGGACATCAGGCTAGAAGACCCACTTTCAGGGACATGACTTGCCCCCACATTCTACAACTGGTTGCTGACTTCCTTCTGAGACCTAGAGATCCTGCTTGCTGATCTAGTTCTCATTTCAACATAATCCCTCAGCTCTGATTCCTTTTACTTAAAAGCTATGGGGACTCTTAGGAAGGTGAAAAACGGGACAGCTGGAGCATTTTATATGGATCACACTGAAAAAAATAATTTTTAATTTAGTTAAGTAGAAACAATAGTCCAGAGAATGACTAGAAAGGTGGCAGGAAGTTTAGGGGAAAATAAATAGCACTCAGGGGTGATTAAGTACAGCATAATATTGGAGGGGGTCGTAATAAGTGGGCAATAATGGACATGAATGCAGAGCAGTATGGTTGGCTGTTCTGGGAGACTTATAAAGAAGCACCAGATGACCAGCTAGTGCCTAAGGTGCCTTTTAGTTCCCATTTCCCTTGTTTTGGGGAAAGAACTAGCAAGAACTTGACAGGGGATCTGTGCCATCACCAAACACCTTTGTTTCTTAGCAAAACCCAGATTCCTAAGGAGTTTGAAGCCATGGACAGAGAAATTGGAAGAACTGTGAAAAATGAATAAGACAGGACACCAACAGTGTGGAAGAGGCCAACACTGGGGGAAGTGAGTCCTTAGCCATGCAGCTGGGCTGTCATCCTGGACTCAACTCCACTGTGGAGTCAGCTGGATAACAGGGGGGAAGGGGAGGAGGGTGGATATAATTCTTGAATTAGGTGCAAATCTAGAAAGGAAAACCCTCAGCAGATCCAATAGCAGAAGCTAGGGAAGTTAAGTCCAAGGAAATTAGGTAAAGGATGCCACCAGGCATCCTTTGAGTAAGTTTGCAAATGATGGACCTCAAAAAGAAGGAAAACATAACTCTGGAAGGAGACACAAGTGTGAAGGGGACGTGGAAATGTCCATGAGAAGATGTCCCCTGGGAAGGTTCAGTGTCCTGGAATAGTGACAGGGAAAGAGCAAGGAAGGAGCTGATTCCAGAGCACCAGTGGTTTTGGTGGGAGGGGAAAAGAGGGGAAGAGAAGAGAGAGGAGGGGAGGAGACATGAGGAGGAAGATTTGGAGGGGAACATCAAGAGACCAAAGAGCTTCCCTAGGCTAAAAAATCTGCCTCTCCCGAAGCCATAATTGGTGATTTAGGCACAATTCAATATGAAACTTTGAAATATTTTGAAGTCATTTGTTGGTGTTCATTTCTTTTCAAAGGAACCCCATCCTAAAGCACCTGGTTCTACGAGCTGCAGGGAGTATCGCCAGTGACCGGGTGCAATGCAGCCCAGGTTTCTGGCTAGGAGTTCTGGTCAAGCAGAGAAACTGTAGAATGCTAGGGTTCTATCAGGCACTGGACCATGATGTCTGCTTGGCCTTCAGTCTTGGACTTCAGTCTTCATTTCCATTTCCTGTGACTTTCACCCCATTTGCCCCGAAGGCCCGTGTCCTGTGCTGACCTTCGCCTGTTTGGCTGTATTTTCAGTGCCTCTGTAAGCTCTTGCCATCCTGAGTATCCAAGTTCGCTGCCTATTTCCTGCCTTCGTTGGTGGGATAATGTCATGAGTGCACTAATATTCCAGAATCACACACAGTTCTGGCTGAAGCCACATAGCCCCTGCTGGATTCTCTAGCTTTCCTACCCTAATCCCTGGATTCTCAGCTGAATCAAGTCCCAGATTGCCTTGCACCTGGGATATTTTGCCTTAGACTGTGTGTCTGTGTTCAGTGGAATGAACTTTACATCCAGGTCAGGGCTCCTACCTAAGCCCCAACCTACAGCTGAGAATGGGAGCATCGTCAATACAGTCTCCCCCCCACCGCTCTCTTGGCTCTTCCAGCCTTACTTTGTTTTGGATCTGACTCAACTTAGCATAGTGTAAGAGTGACACCTAAAGAAATGGATTTTTTTTTAAATACTCCAACTGGTCCAGATTATTTCTAATTTTGTAGTCACTTTTGAGAATGTTGCTCAAAACAATAAACAAATTCAAAGGCGAGAACCTTGAGCAATTTTTCTGAAGGGTGACACGCTAAATGTCAATTCGGAGCATTGGCAAGAGAGCGCCACCTAGTGGGCAATAAGCTGTCACAGAGATGCGGAGAAGCAAAATGGAGAGAAAATAAGACGGGTATCACTGATATTACAGATGCTTGAAATCATCCCACAAGGACAAATTACTCTACTCAAAACAGAGAATAAAATTAACTTTTGAATATATAAAGTCATTTGATAAAGCTATTTTGGTGCCTTTGCAGAATGAATATATTATTATAGTTTCAGGGTGACAATCCTTTGTTAAGATATTATATAATTGAACTTTACACTCCCTATTTCCAGCAAATATGCAAAGTACAAGTTAAAAATCTTTAATAGTTCTTTACTGAAGGAAATTACCCTCCGTGTATGTCAGAGAGTCAAAACAATGTAACCTTTCCTCCCATTTTCTGCAGCTTCTATACAGTGATTCTTAACGTTTATAGTCATGGCCTGAAGTATGGTTCTCCAGGAGTGCACAGAAGAGTCAATTTTTATACATGAAAGTGTGTCTTTAAATTCAAACTTCTCGTCTCTAACCCCAGTGACTCAAATTCACTGGTCTTCATAGGGCTCAGAAACCTGCAATTTTTAGGCCACCTAAGTGATTCTAATGTTTACAGGTTCTTAACAAGACAGGAGGGAGAGTTTGTGGCATGGGAGGGCCCACGGATCCTTGTGAAGTTACACACAATAAAAGTGTGTGTGCTGAAAGGTAATAATGCTCTGCAATCAGCTTACTAATGATACGAAATAGTCCAGGGCCTGAGCACACTGCAACAAAATCACCCCTCAGGATCAGAATCAGTGTCCAGATTCAGCATTTATACTGCGGAACTTAATATCCAATATCTACTCACCAACCACCCGGACCCTATGTTGAACTCAGGTGTTCTGATTCCTCTTCCCACAGCTGGGCTCTCTCCACAGTTGGGCCCATAGCCCTCATCTGCAGGCCCTACTCTGTGGTGTCCCCAAGAAGTCCTAGCTGCCCTCAAAGAGCCCTTTAAGCACTGACCACCAGAGAAGTAAGTTCTAACCTCTTTAATGATCCCCCTAAGGCTTAGACAATCAAATTGAATTCTCTCCAAAGTAAATTTACCAATTCAGAGAGCACAAGCTCCTGCTTTTCAACCAGCAACACCTTTTTCAAATATCCACATACCAGGATCTCGCAGTCCTTTCCCTTGGCTATTTAAAGAGTCATTCTCAACGCTGGCTGCATTAGAATCATTATAGAACCTCTAAAAATTCCAATTCCTACCTCCCAGCATATGCAAAAGTTAACTCAAAATGGATCAAGGATCTAAATGTACACATGACAGGAGGCTAGAGCCCTTTCTTGTGGAATTCCAGCCTGGTGAGTTGTGGGAAGGGGTACCAAGGTTGAGTTAAATGGCCAGAGCCTCCATGCCCCTTGGGCTCAAAAGGTCACTTGACCAGTGAGAGGAGCCTGTTTCAGACTTCACAAACAGCAGGTGAGGCAGAGAGGCACAAACAGCAGGGAAGCCTCCCTGAGGCAGGTGCTGGAATCTCCATGGTAACCACCCCCATAGTGGGTGTGCTCTGGGATCTTGGGGGAGGAGGAAGGAGTGAGCATCACCAGCATCCACTCAGATCAGTGCAGTTTGGGCTGGTTTCTGCCTGCATAGACTCCCATGTTTTAATGTGTTCAATTAACTCCTAAATGAGTCAGAGTTGATGCTTAAATCAGGAGTATCATATTCTTTTCTTTTGCATTCAGACATTCCCCCTCACCTGCTAGCTTCAGCTGAGACTGACCACTTACACATGATCTCAGTGGTATGAGATATGGGGAAAATTTTTCATACCCTCCTGCTGCCTCCATGTCTCCTCCCAAGGGCTTTCCCCTTGCTCTCAGGGGGCCCTGACACCTGAGGGCAACAAAGAGTACAACACTGATCTCCACTGAATGCCAGTGTGTGGGGTTCTCTGTAGACACAGTGTCACTGGTCATACACCTCCATCAGCCCACCCCTGTGCTCAGGTCTGTAACCATTCATTCATCCAACAGGCATCTGTGGTGCCTACTATGTGCCAGACACTATGCTAGGCCCAGGGAGAAAACCTTGACCCCAACAAGGTTCCAGCTTGCAGGTGGCTTAGATTTCAGGGAGGAAAGACCAATAATAAATTAATTTAAATGGTGATGAGGGCTAGATCATAACAGCTGGAGAGGGTTGAGCTATGCAGCCCAGCAGATCCGAGGGTCAGGGGATGACACTTGACCTGAGGCCTGAATCTCCAAAACCAGGCAAGGGAAGAGCTGGGAGAAGAGTGTATTAGGTCAGACAAAATTAAAGAAGGTCACAGGTTCCTTGCCTTTATTCTCATCACATGGTGGGATGTATGAATCTAGTGAATCCTCTGAATACACTTGGGCTCTATGACTGCCTTGACAAAGTGGATGATTACTGGCTGGATGGTGGGTCCATTTCTAGGCTTTCAGAGACCAACAGCACACACTTCTGGGATCTTGAGACTGTCACTCTGGTGAGAAGTAGTCTGACTCTTAACTATGCCCATCCGAAAGAGACCCTGACAGTGCCTGGAGAGGGAGAAGGGTTCATCTGGCTCTGGTCCTCTAAAACCTTCCAGCCATCCCTACTGCTGGACCAAAGTGTGAATGAAGCCGTCTTAGAGCCCCGAGACCAGACTAGGTCAACCTGAGATGCACATCAACACCACAGGGGATAGAAGAATTGCTCAGTCGAACCCTAATCAAGTTCCTACCCTACAAACTTGTGATAAATGATAGAATCCTTGTTTTAAGTCACTAAGTTATAGGGTGATCTCTTATACAGTAACAGCATTTCGGATCAGGGGAAGCGAACAGCTAACTGGTACAGGGAACAGCTGATACGCGGTCCTGAAACAGGAATGACTTTTGTCACATTTAAGGGATCAAAATAAGGCCAGTGTGGCTGAGGCTAGCAAAAGGAGAGAAGAGTAGGAGACGAGCTGGGACAGTGGAGGAGGGGCAGTAGGTACCTGGATGACCACAGTGGATGGCCAGTGATGGGATTTTTTTTTGATTTATTTATATATAAATTTCACAACATTGTAATCTCAAGGATTTGCCCCCCTCACCCTCCCTTCCCTTCCCCCCCTTTCCCTCCTGCTCATAGTTGTGCACTTCATTTTGGTGCTTAGCTTGTTTTGACTTTCCTCAAGGCATTTGTTTATTTTTTTCACTATATGGTGATGGGATTTTAGTCGAAGAGTCCTACAGTATAAAATTTGCAAGTTCTCCTGGCTGCTCTGTGGGTCGTACTGGGGCAAGAGTAGACAGACAGCAACCAGTAGGGAGGCTGTTGCAATGAGTGACTTTTCCAGGTTGAGAATTCAGTCCAATATGTAGAAACTTTACCTTGCAACACTGTCACTAACCTTCTGACCTTTATTCCAGTTCAAGTGACTGAACCTCTGCCTTATTTCTGCAACTTGTCCTTCACTTTGCATCTCAGGGTTGCCATGGGTGTCCCACGTCAACAGAGGCAAGAAGAGGGAATCCATTCTCTTTGCTGATTCCTTATATAGAAGATTTCCCCATTGGGAGGAATGGGGAATTGCGTTCCCAAATAAGAACGCAATATTGTGATGTAGAGGAAATATTTTGGTCATTCAGATGACCAAAATAAACTTCTCATCAGTCTGATCTTTATCACTGTTCCAGACTCACAGCTCTCAAAGTCTTGCTGTTCCAGGTATCATTAGTAATAATGGTGTCTCTTACTTTAAGGAAGGCCCCTTTTGAAAAACACCTGTGGTCAGGTTGCCAAGGAAACCAATATGAATAGAAGGTGGAAGTTATGGGGTTCTACCCCCATGAGCTCCAGGAAAAGGAACTGGACTAAGAGGCCAATGGCCAACGAGTTAATTAATCATGCCTAAGTAACAAAGCTTGAGTTGGTGAACTCCTGGAAAATGGCTTGCCTGGAGAGGACCAGGAGCTTCTCACCTTTCCCCCACTTGCCCTCTGCATCCCTTCCAGGTGGCTGTGAACTTGCATCTTTTAACATCCTGTAATGAATCAGTCCGGTGCATGAGCAGTTTTCCTGAGATCTGTGTCATCCTCACAAATTAATTGAATCTAAGGATATCCTGGAAACCTTCAATGGATAACCAGTTGGTCAGAAACACAGGTAAACTATCTGGGTCCAGGGGTGGGGCCCCTGAAACCTAAGGAGGGGGTTTTGAGATTTTCTGAGCTATAGCTTGTTGGTCAAAGCACAGGTTTCCCTGGGGCTTGCGGCTGGTCCCTGAAGGAGAGGGTGGTCTTGAAAGTCCAAGTGTTCAATGGAATGTGACACACTGTCTGAGTGTCTCAGTCACCCTAATGGCACCTGAGAATTGCTTGTTGGTGTGGGCAGGCCACACCTGCAGTGGATGACAGAGAATGCCACCTGCACAGGGAACAATAAATGTGTTCAGCTTGCTTGCTCAGTTACACCACACGCAGGGAGCACCGGAAACTCTGGCTCACCTTTTTCCCATGAAATAGCCCTGCGATAAAATAACACTGCTCCCTGCAGAAGTGATCCAAGATGTCTAATGCTGCTGTGACGGGGAGTCAACCTGCCTTGTTCTTGGATTCAGCGTTAGGAAAGTCCCTCTCAACTGACATCAACCAGCTTCTTTAGTGTCAGACTTGGTAGGTGGTCAAGAGTTGCTCAGAAAGGAAACTAGTTTTGTTTACAGGGCAACCCTAAAGGGAAATGGGATAGCCTGGGTGTAAGCCCTCACCCAAATATGTGAGGAAAAAAACAACAACTCAGAATTAAGACCCAAGGGCAAACACACATAGAAAGGTGTGTTATTTACAGGGGAAATAAAAAGAAATGCAACAAAGAGAAAGAGAAAGCATGCGAGAAATTAATTTGTCACTATGTCCTACTGGTAGCACTGCCTGAGCTGGGAACTGGAGTGCAGGCTGAAGGAAGCAAAATCCCATTTCCCTCTAGGCCCATATGTGTTCGGTTTTACATTAAATGAGGCTGCTCAACTCCACCCTTAGTTCCCAGCAGTCCTCCTTCAAGAAGTCAAGAATCGTGGCAGGTCCATAGTGTGATGGGATTGCAGTCCTTGGGGCCTAGGATCTCTGGCAGGAAGCTGGGGTGGAGTCCATAGAACATCAGTGGGTGGAGTTGATTCAGGACAGACTGTTCCCCCAACAGTTCCACACTAGGACCAGCAACCTGTTGAGAACATGGACTGTGACTTTTCACTTCCTGTGTCCCTGACACATAGTTCAGTGCCTAGATCAGCCATCAGACGATTGAGCAGAGAGCTTTATTTGGACTTTACATCACTGTGGTCCTGCATTTGCAAGTTGGGCTGGGCCTGGTCATTGGAAACCAGCAATATCCCCCGTAGGTCAGCCCACTGGACTCCTCTAAGCAGTGCTCAGGCAGTGCTGTGTTGCTGTGGCCTGGGGCTGGCATTGAAATAGAAGCAGAAACCAGAGCTACAATGAAGGTAGACAGGTTGTCTCATGTGGGGAGCTTGTGCTATTTCCAATGAGCAGCTGCAGCAGTTAGAGATAAGGGAAGAAACTGGAATTGCTATTGTGCTTCACTCTGCAAGCACTGGAGGCTTTTCTGGAGAGTGCTTTGTGATACCAGGTGGCAATGATTATGGTGAACTTAGCACGGGTAATAATTAAACTCTTCCTTTCTTACTGTATCTTTTCCTGTTTTACTTGAGTCCATCATCTGATATCAGCAGAAGTACAAATATCTGAACAGAGAATTTTTTTTTTTTTTTTGAGACTAGGTCTCTCTATCTTTGCCTGTGGAACCGCAGGCTCATGTTGCCCGGGGTACCACAGACTCAAGCAATCCCCAGCCTCAGCTTCCCAGGTAGCTGGGATTACAGGCACGTGCCACCAAGGCCAGCTATTTTTTGGGGGGGACTAGGTCTCATTATGTTGCCCCGGGCAAGTCTCAAACTGCAATCCCCAGTCCAAGCTGCACTCCATAGGCTGATGCTTACAGGCACATGCCACTGTGCCCAACTGAAGAGAAAATATTGGGGTAAGAGTCTCAGGCTTCAGGTTCTTAACAATACAGTTCATTCACTACTAGGGGCTATGAACAAGCTCTTCCTCTTGACTGCCACAGTTTCCTTTTCATGGACCTTGTCAGAATACAGCCTCTATTTTCTTTGTTCAGGTGACATGAGCAGATGGGCAGGGGCAGGAAGTGGTGGACCCTGAGCACAGCCAAGAGTAGACTGGTAACTCCTATTTAAAAATGCAGACCTCACCTCCTCATCCAGACTGTGGCCTTTTAAGTGCTCCGCTTTTTTGTCTTTACCTCCTCACAGGCAGAGGTCCTGGTGAGTGCGTGCATTAAGATGAGAAGATTGACTTCTACAATTCATTCATCTTGTCTAACTGTAACCTGTATAACCACTGAGCAGTAGCACCCCCACCCCAGGAACCACCATTCTATCATCCATGTCTGTGCACTTGATTACTTAGGTGCCTCAAATAAGAGGGGTTGTGGCAGCATTTGTCATCCACTTCCCAGAATGTTTTCCAGGTACCATCCATGTTAAAAACTTCCTTTTTAAGACAGAATTAGCCTTTGTATGTATGTACCACATTTTCTCTGTCGATGGACATGGAAGTTTCTTGTTTATTCCCAGGCCCTCCCTGCCCATAAGTCCACATCATCTGGTCTGACAGAGTGCCTCGCCTGCCCCGAGTAGGGTGTGCAGAGCCTTCCTGCCAAAGGCCGCCAGGTGGGAGCGTGAGCTAGACAGTCACGCTCTGCCGGTCACATTTCGGAGCTGGGTCATGGTGCCAGAGGTGCTGGCCAGGCATAGGGTTTGGGGTTCTTATTCTCCAGGAGGTGCCAACAGAACCATAGGAAGTTGTTGCACCATTTCCAAATCCACTCCTCTGCCCCAATCTGTAGCCAAAAACACAAACACACTAGTGAAACTGCAGTGTCCATGAGGACCTAAGCTCGAAGTGGAAGCTTATCCTTTACGGGATTTTCAAAGGCCACTTGACAGCCTTTTCTTCAGGACAAATCTGGCTAAGTCAGCTCCAGTCATGCCAGAACTCTTCATCTATCTTCTGCGGATAACTGGTTCCTTTATTACACTTCTTTAATAATGTTACTTCATTATAAATGCTGAAAAGAAACCAAAGACAGAAGGGGGAAAAGAGGGAAAAAAAAATCTCACCACTGGGAAACAACTTTCCTTTAAGTTCTTCTGTTCTTTCCCGTCTTTTTGGTGAGTGCAAGTTTTTATGCAATCAAGATAATGTGGTATATAGATGATATGACTTAAATGTTACACATTATTTGTTATATACTAGTTATGTACATTCACTGTCAACAGATTGAAAAACTGTAATGGTTGAAGGGGTTCAGTGAATTGTGCTAGAAGTTGTTGGCACTTGGGTAATGGGTGTGGTGTGGTGTAGTAACACACTTGAATGAGTTTGAACCTGTAATCCTAAAACATACCCAATGTTGTAAACCAATTGTTATCTCAATTTTTAAAAGTTTGAAAAGCTTTTTAAAATGCAAAAAAAAAATCAAGTAGTAATCACTCAGTGCAAATCATTGTTAATATATTAGTTTTATTTCCCTAAAATATATTTTAATGATGCCACATATACCTGTTTTTAAGTGGCTAATATAGGTTAACCACTAAGACCTGTTCATATTGCTTTATGAACAGTCCTAGATAGACAATAATAAAATAGAAGGAAAAATATGTATTTTTGCCCCTATACTAAGTAAGATATAAAGAGCAATTGTGTCTTGGTGATAGGATTATAAGGTAGTTTTTACTTTTCTCTTATATTGTCAAAAGTTTCCAAATCTTCTGCAAAGAATATGAATGTAGTAATACAGGGGGGAAAGTTAAATTATTTAAGAGATAGATATCCTAATTTCAAAGTAGGTTTCTCTTCACTTTCCTTTCCTTTACTTAGAAGATTTCTCTTTATTTCCTTTATTCTCTTTTTTACTCCTTTATTCTCTTTTTACTTTTTTGGAAACAGTTTTTGATGAAAACTCTAGCAACATGAACACATTTAGGGTTTGCAAGGAAAGAAGGTTAATGCCAGCAGAGAAAAGATCCATCATCTCATGGTTATTTCCCTAGAGAATCAGAAGGGCTTAATATCCCTCCAGATATGCAGAATTTGAGAGGTTAAATGCTCCACACTTACCCCTAGAGAGAGTCACTAGCCCATTGCAGGAAAGAACAAAAGGAACAAAGGGAGAACATTTAGGGAGAAAGCCATTTAGATGCCTGTGGAGAACAGACTTCACAGAGGTTTCTAGGTGACCAGATGAATAAGAAACAAATATTTTATACTTCTGTACTCTGGCAGTCTGTGACACCATAATAAAATGATCACTAGATATGTCAATAATATTTTTTTAAGTTACATGATGACCACCAGGTGGCATATTAGTTTGTCAAAACTAAAACAATTAAAAGTAAATTATATTGGCAAAAGAATAGACAAATAGATCAATAGAGCAAATTACAAAGCCCAGAAATAGAATCACATAAATATAGTCAGATAATCTTTGACAAACAAAGGCAATAGAATGGAGCCATGTTATCCTTTCCAACAAATTGTTCTGGGATATCTGAAAATGCCCATGCAAAAAACCAAATCAAGACAAAGACCCTTCCTTGCACCCTTTAGAAAAGTTCAATCAAAATGGATGAGACATAATTGGAATACACTTACCTGTAAAATTCCTAGAGGGTAACAGGAGAAAAACTCAGTGGTCTGTTTTTGCCAGTGCCTTTTTAAATAAGACACCAAAGACATGAACAATAAAGAAAATGGATTAGTTGGACTTTTTCAAAATTAAAGCTTTTTGCTCTGAGGAAAACCATGAAAAGATGGGTGGATCCCAGGCTGGGAGAAAATATTTGCAGAATACATATCTAATACAGGATGGTTATCCAAAATATACAAAGAACTCTCCAAACTCAACATTAGGAAAGCAAACAATTCTATTAAAAATGGGCCAAAGGCCTTCACAGACACTTCATGCTAGAAGACAGACAGATGGAAACTAAGCACATGAAAAGATCCGCATCCACGTCATTAGGGAAGTGCAAATGAAAACAACAGTGAACTTGCACTGCACATCTATTAGAATGACTAAGACTCGGAACACAGTACCGAATGCTGGTGAGGAAGTGGAGTGAAACGGAACCTTCATTCATTGCTGCTGGGAATACAACATGACCCAACAATTTTGGAAGATGGTTTGGGGATAGCTTTCAAAAACTGAACATATCCTTACTATCTGATCCAGCAATTTCACTCCTTAATAGTAACCTAGAACAGTAGCAAATGTATGCCTGTAAGGCCAGGCATGGTGGCGCATGCTTGTAAGTGGCAGCCTAGGAAGCTGCAGCTGGGGCCAGGGATCACGGTTTGAGCTCCGCTGTCAGCACGTAGCGAGACCTAGTCCCCCCCCAAAAAAAAAATAGCTGGGCTTGGTAGCGCGTGCCTGTAATCCCAGCTACCTGAGAAGCTGAGGCTGGGGATTGCTTGAGTCTGTGGTATTCAATGTGAGCCTGCAGTTCCACGGGCAAAAATAGTGAGACCTAGTCTCAAAAAAAATTTTTTTAAAGTATGCCTGTATGTGAAAGTTCATGACCATTTTATTCATAATTGCCAACACTTGAAAACAATCACAATATTCCTTAGTAGGAAAAAGGATCAACTGTGATATATACAAACAGTAAAACATTATTCAGCACTGAAAAGGAATGTGGGAAAAAACATGAAGTTAAAATAAATACATATTATTAAGTGAAAGAAGCCAACTGAAAAGATTTCATGCTATATAATTCAACTATATGACATTATGAAAAAGGCAAAACTATGAAGCTAGTAAAAAGAAGAGTAGTTTACAGGAGTTAGGGGGAAGTGAGGGATGGGTAGACCAGATTTGGATTTTACTACTTCTCTGATTACCTTCCTGATCTAAAATCATCATTGGTAGTGACCAAATACTTTGAATCAATTCAACTTGCATGATTAGGAAATCTGCCATATCACATACTAAGAAATCCCAGACCTTCAGCTGGATATGGGAGGAGCTACATGGCTACCAACAAATTCCCATCAACCAGGAACTTACCATCCACTCTTTGCTGGCCTCTAGGGGCGTCCTCACCCACTGCCACTGCCATGCTCTTTGATTGAATTATTAACTGAAATATATGGAAAGACAGACATAACCCTGGGGACATGTGACCAGGGCGCTTCCTGTCTCAAAGTTTCCAAAAGTATTTCTTGGAGGACATGGACTTATCTTTGCAGGAACACTAGGATGCCAAGCAGTAATCCCCAACAGCTCTCCAGTTCCCCAGCTCTCCCTCTGTCCTCTTCCTGTGCAGCACTCAATGCATGTGTCATGAGCAACATTAATATGAGGTGAGGACTGACAAAGGAGAACAATGATTGTGCTATGGCTGACTGAGACAGCAGCCTCAGAAAGGTGGTTTCACCCTTCTTGAATTAATTTCAAGCCCTGAGTTGTTTGCCCCAAGTCAGAGCTAAGAGGCATTCAGTTTTATATCAAACCAGCAGCAGACTAGGCATGCATAGTTCATTTATTTACTTTCATTGCAATTCCCTTGACCTTATTTTTAATGGACCATACCTTCCAGTTTCAGGCATCAGGCTGATTGTTTTATTACTAGCTTATAATGGTTCGCAAGCTTTGGCTTTTTTTTTTTTTCTGTGCTGGCATAAGATAACCATTTTCTTTATCTTAACTTGCACTATTTGGGAAATGGACTACATTTTTTTGGCAGAAATACTGCACCCAAAAACAGAAATCTATGACTTTTTATAAAGATGTGGTGATTAAGAGAGTAAAACAAATGAGAATTCAAAAACAAACTCATAGAGAAATGGTCAAGTGATTTTCAAGAGTGAGAAGAGAAAAATTGAATGGCAAATTGCAATGTCATTTTTTAAAAATTATAATCTGACATCCATACACAAAAAATGAACTCCAATTGAAACTACACATCTCAAAAATTAACTCATAGTGGATCATAAATCTAAGCATAAAATACAAAGCTATCACAATTTTAGAAGAAAATTTAGAAACCAATCTTCATGACTAGGAGAAGCAAAGAGTTCATAGATGCAGCACCAAAAGATGAAACCAACAGAAAAAGTAATGAGAACTCTCAGGGATATTCAATATAGCACAAGAATTCATGAAATTATGATCCATAAATGTTATAGTACATAGTTGTTCAAATGGCTATCTTGAATACATTTTGTGCATACAAAATAGGATATTTGTTAATGGTTTTTTGTTTGTTTGTTTGTTTTTGAGACACTAGGTCTCGCTATTTTTGCCTGTGGAACTCCTTGCCTGGAGTACCACAGACTCAAGCAATCCCCAGCCTCAGCTTCCCAGGTAGCTGGGATTGCAGGCGTGCGCCACCACACCCAGCTGTTTTTTTTTTTTTTTTTTTTTTGGAACTAGGTCTCGCTACGGGCCCCAGGTGGGGCTCGAACTGAGATCCCTGGCCCTGTCCGCTTCATAGGCTGAAGCTTACAGGCACAAGCAAAGACTGGTGAGTGGCTGTAGGGAGAAGACACTCCTTGCTTTCTTCCCTCCTTCCCTCCCTCTCTCTCTTCCTCCCTGCCCCCCTCTCTCTGGCAGCTGGTAAAGGTTGCTTTCACATCATGTGTTACTGATAACAATGATTTCATTATTTCCTCATCAAAATAGCATTTTCTAGCATCACCATTGGCAGAAACAGGCTTAAAAAAAGAAAATTGCTCTAACCGAACAATACCTGATTTATTTTTAATCAAATATCTAAGCTTAGACCAAAACTGATAACAAGTTTTACAGACCCTTACCCTCTTCAAAAAAAACCCTGCTGTCTTACTTTTGAAAAATTAGGGTTTAGTGACATGTATTTGTTTACATATAATTTATTTACAGCTATTTGTTATTGCGGGGAGGGAACAGGGGGATTGCTACAGACCAAATTCAGTTCACTGACTTTTGCACAGCCTGCAAGCTATACATGGTTTTTATCTTTTTCAAAGGGAAAAATAAAAGAATTTTACATTCTATGACATGTAAAATTACATAAAATTCAAATTTGAGTGTCCATCACCAAAGTTTTATTAGAACTGTCAAGGCCATGCATTTACGTGGTGGCTACGGCTGGCTTTTCACTGCAAGGGCAGCACTGAATAGCTGCCACAGAGCCCCTGTGACACCCAAAGCCTAAGTTACTTACTTTAGAAAAAGTTGCTACCTCCTCTGCAACAGTTTAAGATAAACAAAAATAAAAAATAAAAATGTCACTTGCATGCTATTAGGATAATAGTACATCAATGGGCAGTGTAACAGCATTCCATGAGACATAAACAATCTTGAATCAAGGAATCCAAATTATAAGCACTCTTGCATTTGATTTCACTTACAAAAACTTAGTCAGAGACATCTGGTAAAAGTTGGTGAGTCAAAACTTTAGAGAAGTCAGAAGAAATCACACACAGGTTGCAGTTGCTTAAAAATCCTGTCAGATGCTTTCAGAGGGGCCAGAAAAGTTTACTTTCTGTTTTCTCCAACTACACTCTTTCTCTTTGAAGTGGAAAATGGTGAAGACTGAAAAGGAAGGCTCTACAAACTTGCCCAAGAAATGTACCTCATTCTGTTGTGCTTTCACACTGTCTTATTGAGGTCAGTTGGTCCCCTTCAGGCAAAATCATCTTGCAAAACTTCTTATAACCTCCACTTGCCCTTCTTTCATGACAAAGTGCTGACAGCTTAGCTTGAATCTCAGATTCAAGTAGGAGTCCTTCTGCAAGAGTCAAGGTTCCTTGTCCCACTGACTATGGCCACCCATCTTCTACCTCTCCTCCCCATTCTGCCATCTTGGCTCTGACTGGCTCTTACTGGTGTTGTAAATGCTCTGAATCTTGACAGTGTCCTTTGTCCCCTGACTTGGTGATTCACAGCCCCTGCCACAGATTTCAGTGCCTGCTGTGCTCTATGGCACATTTCCTGGCGTTGACTCAATCTCTTTCTATATTCCTCACTGATAAAACATCATACCTAATACCCCCTTTTACACCACACAGAAACCCAGGACCCCTGCCAGATGGAGCTGTCATGAGCTTCTCTGTTCAGGCCCTTCTTTCAATCCTTTCTAACTCAACATCTGGGGAGCGCTCTTTTAGACACAAAAATTCCCTGGGACTGGATGTTTCTCCAATTTAGGGAAATTTAGGGAAAATTTAGGGAAAAAAAGTCTCAGCCCTAAGGATTCCCTCCTCAGGTAGCCAGGTACTAAGGACCTAAGCCTGATCTAGCTCTTCCAGCAATCAGTTATCCAGGATGAGGTGGGGGGAAGCAAGGACCAAAACCACTGCTCTGGGACACGCGTAAGCACTTGGATATGTCTGCCAGAGCCCTCATTCGAGGGAAGAAGCCAGGACATAGGCACCTGATGACTTGATCTCCTCTCTCGCTCTTCCTGTCTGGCCAGCATGTCCCTTATGAAATGACCTGCTTTCTTTCTACCTAAGGTACCTGTGCAAACCCAGATATAAAGAAAACTTTAGAAATTCATAAACATTTTCTCTTCCACTAAGGCTGGTTTTCAAAATGAGCTCAGCTTTTAAAAATCAAAACCCATCATTGACTTTTTTAATCCAGGTACTGAGCACTCCCTTTCTCTGGGATTTAGACTCAATGATGGGGAATGTGGTTTACAGGGGTTTGAAAACATACCTGTTTACTATTTCAAAATATTCCTGTTAGCCTTACTCAGTGAAAATCTTTCATAAACATTTTCATTCTTAAAAAGAAAATTATGTGATAGCTTGACCGAATATTTGGACTTGGCTGTTGTGTAAGTGTGCTTGAGCTAACATAACAAAATACCACAGGCTGAGTGGATTAAACAACAAACATTGATTTTCTCACAACTGTGGAGGCTGGAGGCCTAAAATGTCAGCAGGGTTAGTTTTGCCGAAGGCCTTTCTTCCTGGTTTACAAATGACCACCCTCTTATTGTGTCCTCACATGTCCTTTCCGTGCCTTTATATCTGTGTCTTCATCACCTGTTCTTACAGGAACAGCAGCCATATTGGATTAGAATCTACCCAGATGACCTCATTAGCAATGTAATTACTATTTTTAAGGTTCTATCTCTAAACATAATCACATTGGGAGTTATAGCTTCAGAACATGAATTTGGGGTGTGTGGGACAGGGAGAGAGATGGACACAAATTCATTCATAAGTGTTGTCAAGTCCAGGATCAAATGTAGATTTTTATTGATTCATATCAAA
This sequence comes from Uropsilus gracilis, assembly GCA_004024945.1. Classification (NCBI taxonomy): domain Eukaryota; kingdom Metazoa; phylum Chordata; class Mammalia; order Eulipotyphla; family Talpidae; genus Uropsilus; species Uropsilus gracilis. Next base: position 40,142 of record PVHY01001782.1, read on the forward strand.
TGGTGTTTGTTGCTAGTATATTTCCTTATAAAAGTATTACAGAAACACAAGCTTCAGTTGATGAGTACAGGTTGATGTGAGTTTTTATTTGTGGGACAGTATCTTGATATTGTGTGAGCCAGGGAACTGTAGTGACAGGGTTCATCTGAGCTGGGTTCTCCACCCTTGCTGCACATCAGAGGCACCTTGGACCTTTAAAAGCAGTCCTTTAAAGTGACAGAAAAGCCCTTGACAACTGTCACTGAGCTCCCCTTAGGGAAGGAAATTTTTGTGTAGAAAAACATGTTGAGATATGAAAGGTGGGGAGAGACAGTCCCTGAGAGCGCAAGTGAGAAGACTGGGAGCAAGTAGCTAACTATTGTGCATAAAAAATAAGCTGGAATTGGGGTCCGGGGAGGGTGGGAAAGAGGGGAGACAGCAAAAGAGAAAGGAGGAATATAGAATGAAGGAGAAAGTCTTGGGGGGAAAGGAGGAAGACCTACTGGTGAGTGTGGTATTCATCTGTGAGGCCTCATAATAAGTGCTACAGGTGGGGTGGCTAAACAAAAGGGATTTGTTGTCTCACAGTTCCAGAGTCCAGAAGTCTAGGGATTCAGGCTGCTCCTCCTGAGTGCTGTGAGGAAGAATGAGCTGCCCAGGCCTCTCTTGCTGGCTGGCAGGCATTCTCATGGAGTTTTTCCCTGTAGATGTGCCAGAACCCACATTTCCTCTTAGGTCACCAGTCAGATTAGATTGGGGCCCACCCTAATGACCTTATGTAAATGACCCTATACTGTCCAATTCTAAAGGGGTTAGGATTCCAGCATATCATTTGGGGGTAAGAAGGGGACACAATTGACCCATAACAGTAGGACCAAAAGGAAAGCATGATGTCTGATATTCAAGGCGACTATTTGTGTTCTGGAAATAAATCTCTATTTCATCAGGATCAAAACTCCTGGGATTTATAGGTTTGGCTTCCAAGAAGTCCTGCCCTTGATAACCTCCCACCCTTGTTAGCCTCCTCCACCTACTGGAAGGTAAAGGAAGATGATCATAGATGAAGTAAAACTCCATACAGTCTAGTCAAGTGTCCCCAGAAGCAAAATTGTTTTTCCAAATAGGTAACCCTGGCAAGGAGATCCCCATTAGACCTCTAGATAGACACAGAGTAAGCTCTACAGGATGTGAATCTAGGAACTTGAGAGTCCTCACACCTTGCAAGAGGAGTATGATGTCAATCACATAAGCAGTGTGGTTACCCCCAGCAGAGCCACCCAGCAAACACCCCCCACCATTCCTTTGGAACCTTAGAATCCTTGCCCTCACTGCCTCCCCAAAGCAGATCGCTCTTCCATTTTCAAAATGGAAGGCCTTCCTTTCTAAAATGACAGCTGAATTATTTGAGACCAGGGGTGTTATATCTTTTGAAATGTAGGTTACCTGTGTTTCCTTCTGATCCATTTGTCTCACAGAGGATTTCAGTAGGTTTTAGAAATAAGCCTTCCACGGTTGACTATTTTTGCAACATTTCTTGTGACTGAGAGATGACCAAAATCTGCCTACACTTTGCACTGTCTTCAACTGTATTCTATTTTATCATTTTACTTGGGTGGTGCTTGAAAACAGAAGGGAAGTCAGATAATCTTTCTCTGTTAGTAAGACAGACGAAGCCGTGTTGAAGGAGGATAGACTGGAATCAGCAACATGCTACAGCAGTGGGGAGAAGAACTGAACTTTGACTTATGTAGAGGTGACTGGGTGCTCAAAGGGAAGGGGGACCTCAGGAGGGAGGTGAGCAGGGGTTCAGTAGAATTGGGAAAGTGACATAAAACAGGAAGTAGAGGTTGGTCTTCTGTTTGTTTATGGTGCTTATGCAAGTTAGCCTCCTCTGCTCCCACAGAGGCTGGAAGGCAGAGGTCAAGTCTCTAGAAGCTGGTTAAGACAAGCTAAGTTTTTTCAACAGTTTAGATTCTGCATCCAATTCCAATGTGTAGGGTTATCCTCACACACACACTCACACACACACACACACACACACACACACACACATCAAGCAATAACCCCTGACACTTAACTGGGTCAATTCTGATACTATTTACCGAGGCAGCTTCAGATTCCATGAAGGGTTAGTCCAGAAATAAATTACCCAGCCTCCACTTCAGATGCCAATCAGAGAGGAAGGTTCCAGTGACCCCTCTTGGTTCAATTCATTTGCCAGAACTGCTCACAGAATTCAGAGAAATACTTTATCTACAAGTGCACCCATTTATTATGAAAGAATGTAACTCCCGAGCAGCAGACTGGATGTGAGCGAGGGACCAAGGACAAAGTAGGTGGGAAGCTCTGGGCAAGGGGCAAGAACATCCCAGTCCTCCTTACACACACACACACACAAACCCTCTATGTGCTCACTAACCCAGATGCCCTCTGGACCCTTATGTTTTGGGTTTTATGGTGGCATCCTTCCTTAGGCATGGTTGATGCAATCATTTACCATCTGTGACTGAGCTCAATCTCCAGCCTGCTTCCCCTCCCAGAAGGGAGCAGTGGAGGGACTGAAATTTCCAACCTATGGAGGGTTCCACTGGCCATACCAGCCTCCGTTCATGGGTTATCTACAGACGTCTAAAAGCTGCCTCGTTAATATAACCCAAACCCCAATCACCCTCTGCACTTAAGAACTTGCAAGGATTTTAGCAATCATGTGCTGGAAAGACCATAATTACAGTATCACAGTGGTCTTCAACCTTCTTAGACTTTTAAGTTTTTCTCAGATTTGTGGGGGCTTGGGATCATCCTAGGATGCACCCCTGACCTATTTGACAGTATGTTGGTTTTTATTCTTACCCTTAGCGGCAAAGCAGAGCTGAGTGGAAAGAAGTTCAGAGGAGCCTGGTTAAAGTTTGCTAGGGAGAGATTGTTAGTCTCCTACCCCAAGAACTTGCTCAGAGTCTCACTCCTGCCTGCTCAGAGCAGACAAGTAGCAAAGAAAAGCAGGACTCTGTGTTAACCTCTTTTGTGTTTTAAGAATGCATTTAAAGAGCATGAAATAGCCATTTCCATAAATGGTGTGTTTGGCAGAAACCACCACGAGTCTACAAGCAGTAGACTCCAATTCTGCTGATGGCCTGGGCTGATTACTGTGAACCAGAAGCAGCCTTAAAAACAACTGAACTTGCTCCCCAAGCCTGAACACTAACTTGATTATTATAATTGCAACAGGATAAAAATCTACAACTTCTACTCTATAATTCTTGGCATGCAGCATTCTCAAAGCCACAGAGATAGAAAAGAGATAACTGGTTGCCAAAGATTAAGGATGGTGGGAGAGTAGTACTGTGAAAAAGCAACATGAGACATACTACCCCATGCGTACCCCCTTATAGTGGTGCTGGGACAGTCCTTTCTCCATCAGAGGTAAAACTGTCCTATGTTTTGATGGGAGTAGTGTTTGCAGACTCCACATGCAATGCATGGCACAGAACATCATTCCAATGTTAATGTCCTGCTTTGCACAGTGCATTATAGCCAGGTGAGATATAACCATTGGGGTCCCAAAAAGACAAATTCTGCAGGATTTCTCTTATAGGAGGAACCTGTAAGTAGGTAAATTCTTAGAGACAAACTGATTATATCTATCTGTGCTCCTTACTAAAAAACATGTCTTTGAATGTGTATATATGCCTAGTGCAAATATATGTGTGTATGTATGTATATTGCAGAATTCAACCTCATATGTGTGTTTCTGGGTGCATACCACTTGACAGTCCTTTAGCTGTCACTTTTGGGAATACTGATCTCTACCAAAATGTCCTCATGATTACGGAAAACCAAATTACCTTACATCCATTAACAAGAGGTGCTCTTGTCATTTCTCTGGCTCAAATCATCTCTTTCATGCTTCATCAGAGCTTTCATGGGGGGGTTCAGTTGGGTACTTTTAAAATACTTGTACAGGTTGAAAGATGGTGTGTGTGTGTGTGTGTGTGTGTGTGTGTGTGTGTGTGAAGTATGAATTGCCCTATTCTCCCTACTCTGAGGAGCCATCCCAGATCTATTTTTTTGAGTCAGTGTGACCATCCCTACCCTCTGCAGAGCTGTGGCTCTTCTGAGAAAGTATTCATCACTGTGTCACCATCTTTTATTTACTAAAAACTGTCACTCTGTGTGACAGTTCATACTCCTTGAGTTCAAGGATCTAATTTATCTGTATAGCAGCAGCTACAAGCATAGGGCAGAAACCCTTTGAGTGATGGATATAAGGAATAAGGAGGAAGTGTAAAGATGTATTATCTGCATGACCTATTGTGTCCTTGTCATCCACAGTGCAATGGCAGACAAAATCTAAGACACCCCACATTAATATACTTTTAAAAGGATCTATACAGATAGAGATAGATAGATAGATAGATAGATAGATAGATAGATAGATAGATAGATAGATAGATAGATAGATAGATAGATAGATAGATAGATAGATAGATAGATAGATAGATGATAGATAGATAGACAGATTTTTAACAACCAAATCTAAGCCCATTTAAAATCTGATATTTCCTTAAGATTTTTTTCCACTGCTGTTTCAATGTCCATAATTGTGATCCATTTGTTCAGTTCATCCATTTCTTCAACAAGCACTAGAGAGAATGTGGTGGAAAAGGAACCCTATTATATTGATAGTGGGAAAGGGATTAGGAAAACCATCATGGAAAATAATCTAGTTTTATCTTAAAATTTAAGAATAGAAATACTGTTAAACCCATCAACCCTGCTCTTGGGCATGTATCCTTAGAATATGAAACCATCAGCAACAGCAAAAAACCCACATGCTCCATAATGGTCACAGCAGTGTTATTTACAATATTTAGAACATGGAAATAGCCTAAATCTTCTTCAACAGATGAATGAATCAAAAGGATGTGGCATATTACACCATGGAATATTACATAGTCATGAGAAAGGACAAGATGCAGCCATTTTTAACAAAATTAAGGAATTTGAAATAATTATCAACAGCAAGTGATTTAATTATGAAATAATTATGGACAACAAAGCAAATCAGAATGATAAAAACAAAACTGGAAATTTTTATAGCAGACAATTAGACAAAGTAAAACACTTTCAAAAATAACTGGACATCAACAGACATCCAAAGAGCTCTTAGGTTAAAGGAAGAGAGGGACAAGGGGATACAAGGGATGGTAGAAAGAGGAGATCTTTTAATATTTTACATTCTCAAAAAAGACTTTGGGGTTGATAGAAGGAAGTGTGAATAAAATAAAAAGGGACATTGGTTAAGAAACAATACTACCTGTAATATTTCATAACATTTCATTTAGAAGAAACCTCTGCATGTTCCCAATAGGATGCAGGTCAGTCTGAAGCACAATTGTGAATTAACTGCAGTGGAGCCCCATTCATGAGTCAAAATCGATCATTTTGACTCTGTTTAATGCTGAAATAAAGCTTTTGTTTTAGCTATGTTAGTGATTACATATAAATGATCAGCTCTCAAAGTTTTCTGAGGCTGCCTATGGCCATCATAGATGTGGGAGTGGCAGTCATCCCAACAGTCAAAATAGAAGACAGGAGCAAAAATCCCTACCTGTCTGCACTGACCAGTCCATGGTAGTCAGGTAGGGGTGACCAAAGAGAGAAGAATTTCGGAGTCTGAGAATTTCCTGATCGAGGGGCAGGACTCCGTGTATGCTGCACATGTGGGCAGAAATCCAGGTTGGTCAACAGCACTTCACTTCCAGGAACATGTTCCCTCATGGCGGGTCATTTGTCAGTGACATCAGGAGGTAAATTGTTTATTCTCAGTCCCCTAGCCCCAATGCCCGTTTTATAATAAATATTTTGCAATGTTCCCTTTACTTACTTAAAGTAAAATCAATAGTTTATTTAAGCTCATCCAAACATTTTTAAAAATATAATGCTTTCACTTGGAGAAAAAAAATGTAAAATAAATGTGTACCTGTGTGACCGCTGAAACAGTTATATTAGAAAACACATTTGTGAGAAATGCTTGCAGCCAGTTGAAGTCACTTTGAGTGTAGCATTTACAAGTGCAGATGGATGTACATTTCACTGATGATTCCAGCACCGTGTGTGACTTCATCACTGTCCATAGGAAGCTTCCAATACAATGAAAAACTCTTGGTAAAGCTATTGATGAAGTAAAAGACAGATACCACCCCTCGATTCCACCCAAATGCGATGAGGTACCTAGAACAGAAAAGTTCTCAGAGACAGATGTAGATTATAGGTTATCAGGGGCTAGAGAGAGAGAATAAGGAGTTATTGCTTCATGGGTACAGAGTTTCTATTTGGGGTGATGAAAATGTTTGGAAATAGCAGCAACCATTGCATAACACGGCAAATATAATTAATGCTACCAGAGTATACACTTGAAAGTGGTAAAATTTCTATTAAGTATTTTTATCACAATAAATAGCCAAAAAAAAAAAGTCTTACAAAAAAAGGTGACTTTTGTTTTTACATAAAATGAAGCTGGATCCCAGTAATGACAGTAAATGGCCTTTCACATACATGCATGTCCCACGGATATCTGAGAGTTTTGCCAGAGTTTGTTGTCCTGAGAGATCGGGTGTCTGGCTTCACATCAACCCCACCAAAGGCCCATAGAGCTCCTCCCCTACCCCCAAGTTCATGTTGCCCTTCTAAGAACCACTGAGATCTAGGACATGAGGACCAGGTGGGCTCTGGGTGGGGACCCAGTGAGTGCGTGCAGTCCCCCAGGGGACTGGTGTGCTCAGACAGGAGAGCAGCAGACATCCAGTTCTTTGATGGAGCCCCACGGAGTCTGGTACCAAGAGGGAAGAAGGATGCAGAAACCATTCCGTGAAAGCACTCAACAGCTCTGCTCCCCCACCCGCCGCTCCCGGCTTCCCGACCAGCAAGACGTTGCCTTCCCCTTCCCAGACGGTGGCGCGAAAGAGCCTCGAACAGGTTGGCAACTGCGGGTCGCGGTGAGTCGGGATCAGGCAGGGCTGACTCAGCCATCTGCGGGTGATACAGCAATGCTGCTGACTCTGAAGATGACAAGAACAGCTACTATTTATTGAATAATTAGCAAGTTCTAGACTATATTTTGTCATGTAATTCTAGCAACCTATTACAGGTGAGAAAACAAGTTCAGACAGTTGCAAGGAGCTCAGGAAATCAAAAATCATTGAAACATTACAGGGGCACTGTCCCAGAGGTCCCTACCCAGAGATCCAAATCTGGTTCTGATGTCTCAGGAGACCACCATGCGGGGCGCCGCCGAACCCCTCCCCTCGCTGCGTTTGGCAGGGGACATTAGGGAGGAGCCCACCACCCTCTGGCGGCCATGCCACTGGTCCAGCCACTTCGCAGTCAACCAAAGGACTGCCCTGTCAGGGCCCTCTTCTTGCTTTTCCACCTGCCGGCAGGGTAGAACTAATGGAGGGGAAGCAATGCATTTTCCCAGGATGCTAGGAAGGAACTGGCTTCTAGCTCAGACTTTAGGGGGCACATTTGCTTACATAGACTAGTCCTCCAGGTTCTGAGTGGACCCTCAGGCACGGGGAGAGAAGATCTCTTTCACAGGAGACTTGGAAAGCCCACCTGGTGTCATTCACCCTTGGGCACCCTTTTATCTAAACCCAGCTGCAAGGGGAGCCCTTGCAGCGAGCCACCCCCTGTGCTTAAGGTCTTTGAGGGCAGAGGCTCAATGTCTGTGTCCTTTTAACCCTCCTTCACATTCCTTTGTAATTAATACAATAATTAGGCACAGAACACTAATAATTAAGGCAACTGGTTTGCTTGTTTTTACACTTTCACAGGGCCTCATTTAGCCTTTATAGCCACCTTCTAAGCAGAAGTGATTGTTATCTCCATTCTCAGGTGAGGAAATGTGAGGCCTGAGTCACATACCTGGCATGTGGCAGAACATGGCTTCAATCCAGGTCTCATTCAAACCCCAGCACCCTCAGCAGGGTCCTCTGAGAGAGCCTCAGGAAAATCATACTACTTGAGAGCATATGTCCAGAACACTTTAACAGTTCCTTTAAAAAGGAACAAGACTGTGTGCTTTCCCCAAAGTACTTAAATAACTTCACACCCATGAACCAGTTTAAGACTAAAGAATTTCAAGAAGACTCACAGGGCAGGTGTTAAGTCACATGTTTCACCAAAGAAACCACAAAGAGGATCATCATGGCTAGACCTGAATGGGGAGGAAGGTGGTGATTCTGGCTAGAGGTGACCTCGATACTCTGCTGCCCCCAGTATACCATTTGCAACTAAGGGGCAATTATAGAAGAAACAAGATACAGAGTTCAAAGGCAGACACAGATACCTAAACAGGCAGGGCAAGATGGTTGAGCCACATGCCATGCCAAGCACTTGGGAAATCCTGGGGAATCAAAGTCAAACTTACTGACTTACATCTCAAGAAGGTCCTGGATTCAGAGACCAGGAGTTGGGGACTTAGGCTCCAGGTGGAAGTGATTCCAGTTCTGAAAGGCCATGCCAGCTGGGCTCAGCATTGTCGCCCAGGGCCTCAGCATGTTAACACAGAGGAACAGATCCACCAGCTTCTTCACCAAGAGCAACACCCAGAGCTGGAGAGAAAATCTAGAGCCAATCACAAGTCAAAGGAGCAGGTGAACACAAAAGTCCAGATGTGGGACAAGCCAAACAGAGCAAGCAGAGTCTGAGAAAGCTGACTCCAAGCAGGAGGGGAAGCAGCAAGACCTGGAGTGGTGAAGATGCACAGGGCAGCTTCCATGTACTGCTTCTTGTCTCTCCCCTGCGGTTCACGTTCATGGTCACAGGTAAGGCTGTGATAGCCAGGAGTGTGGATCAGCAACTTCCACAGCTGACAGGGAAGGAACACAAACTCACACAATAAGTGTTAGCAACAAGCAGAGAGCTTATCTTCTACACCCTCTCAAGTTGGAGGAAGTCAGATGATTTTGAAGGCAGTGACATGCAGGATGTTCCTGCTTTGGTTGGTTCCCACCACCATTTCAGGGTTTTCCTCCTGAAGGCTTTGGATCCCATGTTGCCCCTATAGACCTGATCTATGGAAGCTTCTAGATTTTCCAGATGGAAATGCTTTCAGGGAAAAGATTTGGTCACCTCAAACCTCTAGTAAGACTGGGCCATCCCTCTGGAGCTCAGATGACACCTGAGGGGCCCCAGAGAAGGCTCACACTTTTCATTACTTTTTCCTAATAACTTTTATTATTTCTTAAATGACTTTATAGGTAAACGAATAGAACAGCAAGCAAAATAAAATGTTTACCTACACTATTGCACTCTAAGTTGACCTGGTTTTCATTTGTTCAAGTTCTTTTTTAACTCATTTCAATGACACATCTTTTCTATGTAGCTAAAATCCTAGTGATATCAGAGAGAAAGGCAGGCTTTCTCTTTACTAAAGATCCTTTGCCCACTTTTCCTGAGCCAGAGTCAAATTTAACCTATGCAAGCTGCTGGGTAAATCCCTTTCTCTAACACATGAGCTTTCACAGACCAGTCACCTTTGTTATTCAAATACCTGCACCTGCCCACTGCTTTTTGCTGCTTTTACTAGCTCTCCTTGAACCAGAGAGGGGAAAAAGACTTCTAAAACCTGTAGCTTGGCCACTTTTCCCAGCCTGGTTGGGAGGGGGGAGGGGGGGTGACAGGGATTTTAAAGCCGTTTACACTTGTAGCTTGTCTGCAGTTCCAAGACATCTAACACTATGGGTTCTTTTGCCATCTGCAGCCATCTTACTATAATTTCCAAAGCCAGAACAGACTCCTAAAGTGAGCAGACTATTTATTACTAAATAAAGTAATTATCTAAATATGTACTACAAGATAAACATTAAAAAAAAAATCTATAACCCTACCATTGTCCAAACAGTCTTCAGTCTCTCTGATCATCTCACCACATGTCCAATCAGAGTTCAGCAACACGTGTTTCAAATGCAGAACATGCTTCCTTCTTGGCGTGTTCCAGCTTTATGTTCCAGCTTTAAGCATGAAATTGAAGGTGTGATGTTGTCTTCTTGCAGCCTCCTCTTTACTTTAGGCAATAGACAAACTATGAGATTTAGAAATCAACAAAGTCCATTTACTCAGACCTAGCTCCCAGCGGCTCCAAAAGCATCTAAGGTCAACCAGGTATGGCAAACCTCAACAGGATGTTAAAGCCATGAGTTCACAAATTTGGACCCATGGCTAGGCTGGCCACCTTGGCCATATGGCCACTTACATCTTTCTCCTCCAAAATGGCTGATGCCCTCTCTTTGTTCTCAACTCTATTTAGCTATTTTATTTTTCTTTCCCATGCTTCTGGGAACAACCTTGTCAATCATGTCATATTATTACAAAACAAAAACCTTGTTTTCCTTCCTCCTCCCCTTTCTATCTTTCTGAAAGGAAAATTCTAATGAAGGCCATCATCACATCTTAGCTTGTCCTCTTTGAAATTTACAAGTCTAAAGCAATAGGAAAGTAACTCCATTTTTTTTTTTTTTTTGCTTATCTATGTAACAGCAATGTTAATGAAGGTACCCAGGGAATGTCTTCTAACACTAGTGGTATAGAATATATTCTTTTAGCACTTAAAATTTAATCAGGAACAACAAGTGTTGGCATGGATGTGGAGAGAAAAGTACACTTTCACACCCTGGTGGGAATGTAAACTGGTCCAGCCACTATGGAAAGCAGTGTGGAGGACCCTCAAACTAATGAAAAATGTAACTACCATTTGGCCCAGCAATCTCCCTTCTGGGAATCTACCCAAAGGAGACCTCAGTGTGAGTACAAAGGGACACCTGTGTTCAGATGTTTACTGTAGCACTATTTATAATTGCAAGGGAATGGAAACAACCCAAATGTCCCAAAACAGATGAATGGATGAAAAAAGACGTATATATACGCAATGGAATATTACTCATCAATTAAAAATGACAAATCTGATGATTTTATGGTAATATGGATGTACCTAGAAGAAATCATATTAGCAGAGACAAAGCAGAAAGACGGAAACCAAATAGTTTCACTAGTATATGGACAACCAAACAAAGATACACAACTAGGGGGGAGGGGGACCGGCTGGAGCAGCCAGGGAGGGGAGGTGGTGGGTGACCCCTGGGGATTACAATGATGTGAAAAATATGTATATATAAACAAATTATTTAGGCTGGGCACGGTGGCTCGTGCCTGTAAGCTTCAGCCTATGAAGCGGCCGGGGCTAGGGATCGTGGTTCGAGTCCCACCTGGCGCCCATAGTGAGACCTAGTTCCAAAAAAATAGCTGGGCGTGCTGGTGCATGCCTGTAATCCCAGCTACCTGGGAAGCTGAGGCTGGGGATTGCTTGAGTCTGTGGTACCCCGGGCAAGAGATCCTGCGGTTCCACAGACAAAAATAGCGACACCTAGTCTCAAAAAATTAAATAAATAAATAAATAATTTAAAATAAAAAAATAAATAGAATTTAATCAGGAGCACTTTGCTTGCTGTTGCAGATTCCTCATCATTGTTCATGGCACTGTGGACTCACAAAAGGCTGTGTGCCACGTCCTCTCCCCAGTCATTCCTCTCCAATGCTATGCTCTCAGAGTGCATCCAGTCTCTCACTGTTGTCCTAATATCATGATGAACACAGTGGGACATTGCTCGGAGTTCAGAAGCATGAGGACAGTTGAGGGGAGGTACAGCTTATTTTCAGGCCAATTTTTGCCTGCATGACTCGCACTAGAGAGCAGGCTGCTGCTGACCTTGTGGGGAGACAGACCCGGTGACAAGGAAAAATGGAAGATGTGTCTTTGTTCTGCAGCTAGCCAGAGGCACTACCTCTAATCTTTAGTGGAGAGGAAGTAAACAAGCTGCAAAGCAGAAGGTGTCTTCTTGATGAAAGGCCTGTGACTCCAGGCCTACTCCCCAGAGTAGAAGCAGTGTCCTTTCCCGGTCCAACTGTGAAAAGCAGTGGCTCTAGGTGGAGGAAGCTGGGGATAAATTGCTAGCAGCCCAGTGCCCTGACTGAGTGCAACATTGAGCAGACAGAAGCACGTGTGGATCTCAGCCCACATGAGGTGCTGCGGGGAACTCAGAGACCTGACTGGGCCTGTGATGCTGGGGCTTTTGGTCATTAGTCATGCTGTGGTCTTGAGTTCAAATCCCATAGGCAGCAACATGAACAGGCTCCGCTGGAGTCACAGTCCGGCAGCCTGGGAAGGGTCAAGGGGATGAGACATCTCTTCTTTTGGATATTTTCCTCAGATAGCTTCCTGGAAGCAGGAGTCCTGGGTTAAAGGTCACCAGAGTTCTTTTTTCCTTAGGGATTCCTAGGGCCAATTCTCAGGCCCCGCTCCATGTTCGTTCCATGTTCTTTCCTTTCCTGCCCTAGTCCCAGGACTCAATGACTTTCATTTTCTCTTTGTGCTGCCACTGCTCTCCATCCCTGGGATTGCTCTGGGTCTAAGACCAGCCCCCACACCCCACCCCCAGGAGAGCCAGCTGCTTCCTTTCTCATTGCTTCTAAAGACAAATCCTGAGTCCACTTCCTTTTCAAACATCTCTACAAGGATACAATAAGGGAATCACTACAACAGTGAAATTAAGAAAAAATATACAAATTTTGGAAATATCAGTAATTATTTTTAAGACACTAGGTCCTATGTTGCCCAGGGTTGTCCCAAGGACTCAAGTGATCCCCAGCCTCAGCTTCCCAGGTAACTGGAATTACACCCAGCTTTCAGTAAGTTTTGATAGTCATAAATCCTCATTCTAATTCTGCACAGCACAGGCTTGTCCTTGAGATAATTATTAGACATTTATTTAAGACATCATATTCTCTTCATCTAAAGTCCATATGTAAGATTAGGGGCTCTAGAGCAGGAAAACAATCACCCCCAGAAATTTTACTTTATTTTCTCCACCACCACTCCTTGTATCCCCTTGTTCCTTTCCCTGCCCCTCTCTCTTAACCTCAGAGCCCTTGGGATGTTTATTACCATCTACTAGTTTTTAGAAGTGTGTTTACATTATCAAGTTGTCTGCTATGTAAATGTTCAGTATTTGTTTTCATCATTATGACTTACTTGGTTGCACATAATTCTCTCAAATTCCCTCCATTTTGTTGAAAATGACTGCATTTCATCCTTTCTAAGTGATCCTTTCTTATGTGCATGAACCATACCATCTTCAACCAATTGTCTGTCAATGGACATTTAATCTGCTTTCCTGTTCTAGTTACTGTAAAGAATGCTGCTCCAGACAGTCTGGAACATATGAGGGGAGGTTGTTGTTTGTGTTTATCATATACTTTAGATTTGCGCCGCAGAACGGGAATGATGAATTGTACAGTAATTACATTTTTAGGTTTTTTAAGGTAAATCTGGGTTGCTTTCCATGATGTCTACATCTGCCAATTGTGTAATGGAGTAGTTCCTTTTTTTCTGCATCCTCTCCAACACTTGTTGCTGGGGATCTTTTGAATATGTGTTTTTTGCATGGGTATATGTGTCTTTTGCATGTTTCATTACATAGGTTGCTGATTCTCTCTTATTAGAAGTGACAATGAGCTTTTTCCCATTTCTTTTTGCCTTCTAGATATTCTTTTTGCTGAATTGTAAATTTATATCTGCTATCTATTTACAAATTTAGTCATTTGGTTTTTTATTGTTGAATTTTATGAATTTTTGATATATCTTAGGAATTAATCCCTTATCAGTTATGTATTATGTGAATATTCTTCCCATTCAGTAGGGTATTTATTGAGCCATTTTATATTTTCTTTCACTCTATCATGAATTAAGAATTACCAATAATTGATATTTCTGTTCTTAGTTCTCTTGCCATAGGGGTTGAATCACCAAAATACCTTTATTTTTGGCATCATAACATATATCACCATGTTTTCTTCTGTGTATTTTCTTGTTGCTGGTATTATAGCTAAATCTTTAATCCATTTGCAGTTTACTTTAATGTGTAGTCTAATTTTTAAATTATTTACTTCCACTTTCAGTTTGTTTATTCCTCTTTTTCAAGTTATTTTAGGTGTTTTATTAGATTGAGATTTTTCTTGCTTCTAATGTGGGTCTATCTTGCCATCATCATCCCTCTAAGACTACTTTTCTGTGTCCTATAGATATTGGTTGCTTATTCATGATTTATGTTTAGTCTCAGGGTATTTGTTAAGATATGCTTTGATTACCGCTTTTATTTAGTTACTAGTAAGCAGCATGTTGGTTAATAACAATGCATCCATAGTTTTTCCTGTTTTTCTTTTTTTATAGTTGATTCTTAATTGTATGAGAGCATGGTGAGAGTAGTTAGTAGATATAATTTCAGTCTTAGTAGTTTTGTTGATAATTGACTTTTGTCCCAAGATACAGCCTATCTTGAAAATATTCCAAGTCATCTGAACAGAACTATGCATGGACTGGATTGTTTTGTAGATGTCTATTTGATCTGTTTGATCTAGCTCCTCACTTAAAGCAGCTGTTTCCTTATTTATACTGTGTCTTGTTGATCTGTCCATTGTCATAAGTGGGAAATTAAGATGTCCTGGTATCACCGTGCTGATATCAATCTCTCTCTTTAGTTCTGTTATTAATTGTATTATGTATCTCTGTGTTCCACTATTCAGTGCTTACACATTTATGAGTCTTTTTTCTTCTTGTGTTAGAGCCTTAATCATAACAGTGTCCTCTATCTCTTATTACCTTTTAATTACTAGCTTATTTTTTGAGACATAGTATAGCAGTTCCTGATTTTGTGGTTGCCATGTAAATGTCCACTTTAACTCTTTTCCAGCTCTAGTTTGTTCAAGCATTGTGGGGATGTCTCATCCCCTTGACCCTTCCCAGATTTCAATGTATCAGTCTGGAGTAGAAGGTGACAGGTGTTTCAGATATCTCAGCCCCAGCTTTGAATAGGAGCTTCTTCTATAGGGAAATCCAGGTGCCCTGACCCAAGTCAGGCTACAGATGTTGTTTGTAGAACCTTGCACTAGTATTCATGTTCTGCATCCTGGGTGCCTGCTCCTGCACTCCTGTACCCAACACAGCGCTGGGCTTTAGGAGGCCGGATGTTGGCCAATGACTGAGTCAACAGCTCTGCACCTGGGTCACTCCTCCCTCTTATGGGCTACACTGTCCCATTATCACTCTAAACAAAACTCACTGAAGTTTTTCCTACCACTTTCCTTAGGACCAGTGCTCCTGCCGTGTGCTGTGGTCATGATTTTTTTCAGAAGGTATTTTTTGGCTTCATTTTATAGCAGTTTTATTATGGGTACCTGCAGGAGGTAAGCTCTGCATCTTCATCCAGCTGCTAATGTGCTGGGCCCTTGCACCAGGTATTTTAAGAGAGAATGTGATGTGAGGTATTAGAGGTATTTATCAGGTATCAGACAACTGAAAAACAAAAAGGAAACACTAGGTAACAGACAAATGAAACTGTAGGAAGCAACTCCCAACCTAGGGTTGGGAAAACCAAGAAGCTTGAACTGGGGAAACTAGAAGCTTGGAGAAGGATTCCACAAAGCTGGGACTCAGATCTCTTAGGAGGTATATAATAGGTCGAATAGTGTTCCCCCCAAAATATATGTCAAAACCTGGCTGGATGTTAAACGTTGTTTAGAAATAGGGTCTTTCCAGTGGCAATCAATTTAAAACAAGGTTATTAGGATGAGTGTTAATCCAATAGGGCAGTGTCCTTATAGAAAGGGAGGGTGGACACAGAGACAGACACACACAGAGTGAAGACAGTGTGAAGACATAAGGGAGAAGATGACCAGGTGAGTGGAGAGATACAGGATAAGTAAAGGAATAGCAAGGATTGCTGGCAACACCACAGGGTAGATGAGACAAGGATGATGCTAACAGAAAGCATGACCCTACTAACTCTTTGATCTCAAATTTCAAGCCTCCAGTTCTGTGGTCCGTGAGAATATAAATCTCTATTGTTTTAGGCCTCCAGTTTTTGGAACTTGGTTTTGGTAACCAACAGGATAGTGCCTGATGGCGTTGATATCACTGAGGGATCACTGAGAGGCTGGTTCTGAGAGTGTGGAAATGACTGGAAATCTAGTGGAAACTAGGACCAACCACCTAGAAGCACCTGCCACTAGAGGGATGGAACATGGGTGTTGGCTGATGCTGACAGAGATGGTGAGCAAAACAGAAGACCCTTCTCCCTCTTCCAGGCTTCCAGTTTCCTTGTGTGCTCCTTGGCTAATGCCTGTGTGACAAGGAGTGCTATTGGGGAAGAAATGCTGTGCTCCTCATGCCTCCATGGTAGAGCTGACTAGCTGGTGGACGAAGGCTGAGCATCATAACCAGCATGCGGCATGTGAGCTCAGTGGGGGGGACTCATATCTTTATTTTTATAAGCTTTACTCTCAGATCTAGTGTTTCCTTCCCTTATGAATATGGGCCAAAAATAAATAGAAAAACCACAGTAGTATTAGCAGTATCTGTAATTCTGTCACCAATATTTTCATTACTCATTAGAATTATTACAGATATTTCAAATTATCATTCATGCTCACCATGACTACTTTGAAATTAGAGTAGGTGTTAGTTTCGCTGCTCAATCTAGTAATTTAATGTGCTAATAAAGAGGCAAATATATTACCAGCATAATTTTATTTTTCAAAGTTTCCATAGCTGTATTTAGTATGTTCCTTCCTTTTGCCTTCAATTATTATTGTATTTTATGCATAAAAATTCTTCCTTAAGAGAAGATGGCCAAAGACTTCATCAGCTTGAAAAAGGGGCTTATGCTATCCAAAAAAAGAAAGAAAAGATGAAGAACCATTAAAGAATGGGAGGGGGGTGGAGAAGCTGAGCACAGAGGACTTTTAGGACAGTGAAACTATCCTTGTGTAATATAATGGTGAATCAAGTCATTCTATATTTATCCAAACCCATAAACTCTACAACACCTAGAGTAAATAAACCTTAATATAAATGATGGAATTTGGGTAAAAATAATGTGTTAACAATTATAAAAATGTATCACTGGTGGAAGACATTGAGACTTGGGGGCAGGAGGTATATGATAAACCTCTGCTTCCTTCAGTGTTCTATGAACCTAAAATCACTCTAACAATGTTGAAGTCTATTTTTTTTAAAAAAAGATGATGAGTCTCTGACATAGACTGATTTCTTTTTATTCCAGAAAGTGTCATCTAATAGTGACACACACTGGATTAAAAGATAGAGGGTGAAATTCCTTTCCAAACATAAGCAGAAGGAAGGGTATGCCGAGGAGGTGAATTCTGGGCCTGCCTTCTTTGCTCTGAGCTGGAGACCCTGTGACTTCTTCCTTGGGCAGCTGTTGGCAGTAGGAGACTTATCTTTCCCTTTCTCCCAGGACTCAAAGGTGGTCACGCTTCCAGGCATAGCGTGGGAGCTTCACACACATCCACCCACAGCTCCTCGCTCAGAAGGCCCCTGCGTGTAGCTGGCACCTTGGCTGTTGCTGACTTTAAATGTTGAACAATTTAAAGCAAGAGACACCTGATTCTCATTTTACATCAGGCCCCCACACACTGGAAAACTACTCCTGCTCCCCGGATATGTGCAGGCTGGACTGTAGCATTCCAGAGAGTGATGATATGGCAGACTGTACTTCCATTCTTCACATGAATTAATAATTCAGTCTTGCTATTTAATAAAAGCCCAGCCTCACCCCATTGATTCCTCCCTGTAGCTCTCATAATGACTTGTTTCTCTACACAAGGAAAGGAGTAGCAGGTGAAGGAAGAGGGGTTTTCTATTATTCAGATGCTCTTGGTCTCTTCACAAGCTCCACATTGAGAAATGAATAAAGTACTTTTAAAAACAAAGTTTGACATAACTCCCAGATGCATGTCCAGTCAGAAATGTATGACTTCCACGTGGTCTACAGAATGGGAAGGGCTTTCCTGGCTTTTATGGTTTTGGTTTTTTATCATTTCTGATTGTGGGTGCTATCAAAGTCCAGGAACACAACTTTCTAGGCAGTAATAGTTCACCCAGTCCCTGGAGTGTGTGGGGTTCAAAGATTCTAATGCCTGCAGTTCCCTACGACACCTGAGTCCCTTTCCCCTTCATTTGGGGACCACAGATAGTGAGGAGATCCACAGGACAGAGCCAAGTTGCAGCAATGAACCACTCCAGTTAGAATTTTACAAACAAAAATGAACAAAACCAGTAGCCTTTGTATTGCTTCATTGGTTACTTTATCAGGCAAATGTGTTGCTAACAAAGGGATAATAAATCATAAGGTCACATTTTCAAGTGTTTTCCTCTGGCAATAGCAGGTCAAGGGAAGCCATCAAGATAACCCTTAGGCCAATGAGGGCTCCTGGACAGTATCTTGACTGGTGATGTCTGGTCAATGCCTCAGCTTCCTCATGCCTCCTCTGGTCACTCAAGCATGCTTGGGGAGCCTCAGAGTGAATGAGAACTCAAGTCCTGGTGGTAACTCTCCCGGTAGTCAGCTATCCTGCCTAAGCTAACTCACTACACTGTGTTTTACTTCTTTTGTTTGAAACGTAATAAATGAAGATTTTTATCTCACCAGGGGTGCAGCAAGGAGGAAGTGAATTCATGGGGTGAGGGTGGGGGAGTGCCACTTACAACAGGACCTCAGGGACTCAGTGCAGTCAGTGCTCCATGGGGGCAGCTTAAAATATGATTGTAGCTTACCCAAATCTCTGGAGGTGTCCTGGGAAGTACAAGTGGGCTCTATCTTCTAGGAGTATGGCATTAAATTGCATCTCTTGGATCCTTGGCAGGGGGGGGGCTGTCCAATGAGGGTATCATGGCAGCTGTGTGAGATGAGGAATAGAAGACAGTGAACAGGTGGTCCTTAAACTCCTACCCTTTCATTTTATCTAATTATCTATTGA
This sequence comes from Uropsilus gracilis, assembly GCA_004024945.1. Lineage (NCBI taxonomy): Eukaryota > Metazoa > Chordata > Mammalia > Eulipotyphla > Talpidae > Uropsilus > Uropsilus gracilis. Next base: position 59,012 of record PVHY01001782.1, read on the forward strand.
GTTTGGAGGTAGGATTTCAAGAGTAGATTCCCCAGCAAATCTACTCCTGGAACCTACATTCTAAATGTAGATGGGGATACACCCAGGAAATAAGCAAGCACCCAGGAAGCATCGCATATGACTGGATGTGACTTTGTGACTTTGTATGAGTCAGGGTCACAGAAGGAAACAAGTGGCTCACACTCATGAGAAGAGAGTGTGGTGGGTGCTGTTGGTGCAGGTAGGCTTCAGGGAAGCTAGAGAGAGAGAACAGGTTATCTTGAGTCATTTATCTCAAACGGTATCACCTATTACCACCCACAGGACTGTAGAGGGAAGAGGAAGGTGTGTTGGAATTTCAGAGAGGGTGGATAATTGAAGAGGGTGTCCGCCAGCAGCTGGGGCCTTGTAGAGGGAGGCAGTCAATCTCCTGCTCACAGAAGAGACAGAGTCCAGAAGAAGGATCCTCTGACAACACGCCTTCTCAGCCCTCAGTTCCCTCCAGGGCCCCCCCCAAAAGTCAACTCAACCAGAAGCCAGAGAGCAAGGGAGCCTTTGAATATATTGACAGTGCCCCAGGAGTATACAAGAAAATAAATATTTAACAAGTTCTGAGGTATGTGTGTATGTACATGCAAGTGCTGATTTGTAGTGTCTGCTGACTTCCATGGTGTAAGCATTCCCACTGTGGACACTAAACATAGAGTTAGGAAGAGATGTGTCTCACAGATACACCCCTGAAGCAGACCAGACAGATGATCCTCAGTGAACGAGCAGGGTGGAGATGGATGGAGAGTGTGTTTGGACAAAAAAGGAGAAAAAACCATGACCAGTGTGATGTTGCTGCCCCTGCTACAGAGCACCATTAGGCCCAGGGACCGACCTCTGTGTCTAGGATACCAGAGCCTCCATCTTCCAGCAACAAAACTGCTTTTTTGCAAGGCTTGTAAAGAATGGTTCAATAGCATACAATTCATCAGGTGAGTAAAATAGGCCAGAAAGGGAATAACAGGGTGAGAGAGAGAAATTCCATTTGAGCTAAGACTTGGAAATGTCTGCATTTGTCAGGGATATCTTGTTGCCAATAAAAACCAATGCCAGCATGAGTAGGGCATGGGGGGGTGGGGGTAGCCCTGTGCCTCTCCAACTTCAATGAACTTCATCTGTAGCTCAACAGTATCCTATGACCAGTTAGGGGTGAAAGGAGGAGGAAAGGAGGGTGACATACTAGAAACAGGAGTCCCAAGGGTGTGGCCAGAACATAATATACCATCTGGTCTGTACTCCAGCTCTACGAGGTCAGAGTACCATCCTGTTTTCTTCGGGCATGGGAGTGGCCACAGAGCCATTAAACCAACTGTTCATGAATCTGTGGGGGCCACAGGGCTGAGCCATGAGAATGGGGTTCTGTGCTATTAGGCCCAGCCACTTCCTCCCTGCCAAAAACCTCAAATAGTTTACCCTGAATCCCCATGCCTTGCAATCTCTTCAGCTGTCCTTCCAAGGCAGCAGCAGCATGCGCTTGCCAGGGAAAAGTGCAGGTGCAAAGGTTGGCCCAATCAGAGAATCGAGTCCAAAGATAGACCCTGTTACCCAAGAAATGGCACAAAGTGGAACTTCCTTCTTCTCCCCCCTCCCCACCTCTGCATCAACTATCTTCATTCTCTTAGAATGATGTCCTGCTGAACAGGTAATATAAATTTGGGTTGATAAACACTCCTCTTTAAGTTGAGGAGATGGGACCAGGCATGGGGGTGCATGCCTGTAGGTGGCAGCCTAGGAAGACAAGGCCGGGACCAGAGATCACAGTTCAAGTCCTGCCGGGGCAACGCAGCAAGACCTAGTCCCCCAAAAAATAGCTGGGTGTGGTAGCACGAGCCTGCATCCCAGTTACCTGGGAAGTTGAGGCTGGGGATTGCTTGAGTCTGTGGTGCCCCGGGCAATGTAAGCCTGCAGTTCCACGGGCAAAAATAGTGAGACCTAGTCTCAAAAAAAAAAAAAAAAAGAGTTAAGGAGATGATTGTAAAAGGATCTGAGGATAAGGGCAGGCCTTCAACCTTCCCCCCCTCCATCAGTGTGTCCCTGAAGGGAACAGAACTACTATGAGGCCATGAAATTATCCTATGACATGAAAGATGGACACACACTAGGAGGACTGAGCACTGTTTAGTACATGAGAGAGAAGAAAACACTAAAAACAGACCACAGTGCAAGCTTTGAATAAACATGAGGAAGGTTTGAGATGTCAGATGATCTAGTTGAATGGCAGAAAAATTGAAAAGGAAAGCAATGAGATGGGGAACACCTAAAAAACTAAAATTTCAATAAAAGCTAAAATTTCAATAAAAATTCTTAATCTGCATTACAATGTGAAAAAATGGTAGGAAGAAAATATCATCCAATATAAAGAATGAGTTCTCCAGACTTTATGATAAAGGATAACAAAGTAAACACTAAAAGGTATAATAACTAGACAATAAAGACTCATATATGACTAGCTGTCTTGTCTCCAAAGGAGAATCAGGAGCATAGAAAACAAAACCAAAATTCTACATATGTATAAATAATCAAAGGTTCCATTTACCTTTGGGAAAAATAACTGTATGGAATTGTGGGGTATAGTGACTAAAAGCTAACAATTTTAGAGTGAAAAGACTAAGTTTCTGTCTTGGTTCTATCTGCTGACCTCTGACAAGTCCTTTAACCTCAGTGTTTCATCATTGGCAATTGGCATGTAACTGTCACCTCGTATGGTTGTCATAGGTGAGACACACAGATCACTGAACACCAATCTGGCTTAAAGCACCAATGTGTCAAAGGGATCACTGAGGACTAAACAGAGTTAATGACAAGAAACCTCCCTTCAGAGCCACATGATAATGCTTGTAAATATTGAAATTTAGAGGAAAATCTTAGAAGCATCAGTGAGAAGGAAAGGTTACCCCAAAAGGAATAAAAATCATCTAACTTCAGATAACTCCAGAAAACACATTAGATGCCAAATGAGATCACTCAGTTTTGGGCTAAAAAAAAAAGGTCTAAATGCTGAAAGGATACTACTACAGTTTGGAAGAACTCGATGTTAATCAAGATGAAGAACTTAGTCAAGGCCTGGTCAAAAAGTGACAGTTTCAGCTACTCAGGGACTCAGAAAGTGTATCACTTCTCTATATCTTTCTTTGTTAATTTTTTCTTTGTTTTTTAATTAGTTTCTTTTTATATGAGGTAATATTTGTATATTAGGTGTTGCCACCATAGTATAGCCATCACCAAATAGAAATACCCAGAAGGTGGGGAGGGAAGATGGGAGAGGCAAGAACAGAGGAAAGGAAGCACAGTGGATGGTGGGTGACTGAGTGATAAGTGCTCTGGAGCTGTCTTGAGACACATACTGAAAGGTTTTTTGCAGAAACCAAGAAATACAGTAAGTAAAAACAAACACTCGTTTGTGCTGTAAAGAATGGATGGTGAGCATTAAAACCTGTTATATCTCAAATTCTAAGTAATTATTGGAAATATGATGACAAAATAGAATGCAAACATTAAAAAATAATTTTAATATGGATGCAACTCTAGATTATACCAACAAAGTGTTGGAATGAAAGTAGATGGAAATAAAAGCATACTAAATTTTTCATCTTACTTTGGAAGGAATCAATAAATCTGTTTCATTCTAGTCATTGATGATGAAATTATCAATCAAGGGTATTTTTAGAAATATGAAAAGTGGGTACTAGTGCAATTTAAAAATGCCTTCTATATTCAGGTAAGCTAACTAGAAAGCAAAAGACTCCCATAGTCTTGGTGACATATCAAAGTGAATTTTGCTTCTTGTTCATGGCATTTTTTTGGACAGATACTAGAATTATTCAACTTTTAAAAGGAAGGAAATTCTGACATATTACAACTTGACATGATGCTAAGTGAAATAAGCCAGTTACAAAAAAAGACAAATACTGCATGGTATTTAGGTACCTACAGAAGGTACTTAAAGCAGCTAAATTCCTGAAACAGAAAGTACAATGTTGGGGCTTGGGGGTGGGGGCAGGAAGAAAGGTGAGTTAGTGTTTAATGGGGACAGAGTTTTGGTTTCACAGGATGAAAGGCATTCTGGAGACAGATGGTAGTGGTGGTTGCCAAACAAAATGAATATATTTAATGCCACTTAACTGCATGCTTGAAAATGGTTAAGATGGTCAATTTTATATTACACATATTTAATCCAGTTTTTTTAATTGGGGTGAGGACTGGGGGATTAACACAGCAGACTAAGACTCCTACCTTCAGGAAGCTTACAGACTGGCCCTTGGTTGACATCTGATTCTTGGAAGTATTCCCAGCCTTCCCTAGGGAAGGAGAATGGCCCACAGTGCATGGGCCACACAGCCCTGCGGTCTGTACTGAGCATAGCACTGCACACGGCACAGGCTGGGAGTGGGAGCAGGAAGGCTCTGTCACCAGGCCCTCACAGCATGCAAGGGAAGGGAAGCCCAATCAGTTATAAACTCAAAAAAGGGAGAAGATGGACTCTGAGCATCAGCCAGGTCACCATCTATTTGTGCTTCTTCCTTCCTTCACAGAGAAGGCACACATTTTTCCAGCATTAATAGTGCATTAGTTAGACTCCAGTCAAGAAAACAGAAACCAGTCTAGTATTTCATCCAAGGAATGCAGTTCAGGGAACTGAGTGGTTACAGAATCCTTGGAAGGCCTGCAGAAACAGAGGTCAGAGGAAACTGACTGGCTGTCAGGAATGACATGCAGAAGTCTCGGGCAGCCACACTAAGGATTTCAGGTGTGTGAAGCACCAACACAGGTTGAGAATGGTGAATTCTCACTGTGAAGGATGCTCCAGGCCTCATGTGACACAGACCAGCTGCTGCAGTGGGAGGGCCATGGACCTTCTCCTTGTCTTCCATCATCTTAGTCTCAGAGTACTTGACCCTGGACTGGAGCCCTGAGAGCAAGGGGGTCTGATAAACAAGTGCTGAGAGGTAGCGAAGATGATGACCAGCTGACAGCAGACCTTCCAGATCCCTGCAAGGGAACTACAGAAAACAGTGCACTCAATTCCTGTTATTTGCAGTCACAGTCTATAAGGTCAACCTGAACACCGAACTATGGAAAATCCAGCCAGCACTCCCAGGGAAAAAGCAGTATTAAGTTTCCATGACCTTCTGTTCATAACATTTTCATGGACTAAGCAATACTAACTTTATTTTATGTGTGTCTCTGCTTAAAGATAACTTACTGAGCCAGGCATGGTGGCGCATGCCTGTAGATGGCAGCCTAGGAAGTCATGGCTGGGGCTAGGAATCTCAGTTCGAGTTCCACAGGGGGCACATAACGAGACCTAGACCCAAAAAAACAGCTGGGCATGGTGGTGCACTCCTGTAATCCCAGCTACCTGGGAAGCTGAGGCTGGGGATTGCTTGAGTCTGTGGTACCCCGGGCAACGTGAGCCTGTGGTTCCATGGGTAAAAATAGCGAGACCTAGTCTCAAAAATACATACATACATACATACATACATACATACATACATACATACATACATACATAAAACTTACTAAAACATATGTTGATTCGTTAGATGACTGCCAGCAACACTATCACCCCTGTCTAAAGGATACTTCCCTAACATGCTTGTTTTCTCCACAAGGTTTATCACCCCCCCTTTTGTACCAAGAACACTGGACAGCACCTCCACACTATGCTTGGGGCCACTGGCAGCAGAGAAATCAACAAAAGGCATCAAATGCAAAAAAGCAGGCACTAAATGCAACCCACAAAGGACCTTTGTTGACAAGATGAGATCTGAACCATAAAGGCAGAGCGTCACCTTGTTTGACCTCAGCTGGGAGACTGTGTGTCAGGTGATTCAAGTTTTTTGCTGCTATGTGCATGCCTGCATATGATCACAAAAAGATCTTGCATATTGATTTTGAGGTTAGGAATAAATTTTAGTCAGTGAATTCATAAGACAGCATCCTCGATAATGAGGATCAACTGCACAGATAACTGAAGACAGAAAACAAAGGAAATAAAGCACTAAAGCAGAAAACAAACAACAAAATAGACATTTAAAACATTCAGCATGCTCTCAAGAGAAAATGAAGACTTTTAAAGCAACATTAGTCATCCATCAAGTTTCAGAACATATCAGAATATTGACAAGCGTGCTGGAATGAAACATTCCCACACACATACCCCAAAAGGAAACTTCATTCATTGATCAAGAAAAGGACAAGGGTAAGCTCTTGTTCAGAAGACACCCTCCCAATCTCACCTATTTGTGGGCTACAGGGAAAACAAACAAACAAAAGGACAAAGTTTAAAATTGCCAGTAGAACTGAAGCATACAGCAAGAGAGGGGGAGGGGATAAAGTCAGGGGAAGGGTGGGCCCAAGAGATTAAGATGATAATTCATGGGTGACAAGGTGGTGGGAAAACCTCGGGGTAGACAACAATATAAAATGTGTGTGTGTGCGCTATCAGTTGTGTGTGTGTGGATTTGTTTTTTGGGTTTTCTTTTTTTTTTGGTTTTTTTTTTTTTTGGAGAGTAGGTCTCACTATATAGTCTGGGGTAGCCCCCAACTCAAGCGATCCCCAGCCTCAGCCTCTCAAGTAGCTAGGATTATAGGCATCTGCCACTACACCCTGCTGCTTTTTGAGAACCAGGTATCACTATGTTGCCCAGGGGTGTCTCAAACCTGCGAACCCAAGCGATCCCTGTCCTCTTGCCTCCCAGCGCTGGGATTATAGGCGCTCGCCACCACACCTAGCTTGCAATCAGTTTTTTAAAAATATAATTATTAAAAAAGACTCTATCCCCCCCAGCAAGGGCTTATAGTGGCCTTAATCTGCAACTTGGGCCAAGGGAGAGATGCAGGTGTTGTGTGTAGATGACTCCTTTTTATGCTTGGTCCTTTGCACGCATCTCCTTTTGTGAAGGCCACTCTATTCCCATCTTGGGGGGTGGCTAGTCTGGTTTTGTCTGGAGATAACAAGCATCATGCTCTGGTTCCTATAAGCAAGTGTAGCTCTGAGAGACACAGTTGTTGGAGAAGGTGATGACAAAATCCTTTCTCTGCCTGTGTCTTGCTTCTCGTTTTCCAAGGACATTGAAGGCAAAGGTCTGACTCCATAACTGGTTCCAACATCACTGCTGGAGAGTTTAAGGAGTAGAACTTTCCCTTGCTAACCTAAGGTAGGTTCCACATCACTGGAACGATGCCTCGCTTTCTGGAGAGAAATTGTATCAGAAGCCCTGAAAATGTTCCAATCTGGCATTGCAATCTAGGAATACTAGCCTATGTTAAAAGGCTTAATGATTATACCAAGACTTAATTATAAGTCTCTTATCTCAACAAAATGTGTAATAGCAAAAGGAAAAATGTAGATAAGCAAAATGTTCTGTAACAGGAGAATGGAGGAATAAATTACAGTACCACTGTAAAATAAAATACTAAACAGCTTTCAACCATACTAGTGGAGAGTGATATAAAATGCCTTGAAAAATGCTCATCATAAAAGGTTAAGTCCAAAAAATATAGAAAATAGTATGCAGTTTGATTCCATTTCTTTTCTCCACTCCCCCATTCCATTCTTGTATCTAAAAGGAAAACAGAAGAGAAGACATGTAATTTTAATTGTGAAAAACATAAGTAATTTAAAGGTAAATTTTTTAAAAGGTAAACTAAAATCTTAGCAAATTAGGATAGAATAAAGTTTATTTAAAGAATTAAATGTTCAACTACAAGTATCACCTTTTGTTATGAAATTTATTATATTAAAGTCAGGGAAAACACAAAGTTATCACTATTTAATTTTTCACTGATGAAAATGAAAAGAGGAACCTACATGATAATGAAAGGAGAAAATATTACTTCCTTGTGATTCATTTGTATATCTTGAAAACCCAATTAAATCAGAGATAATAAACCCAGTTACTTCAGAGAGTTAAATTAGCTATCTAGTAAAAAATAAAATATTCCAATAAGCACATGAAAAGATATTCAACACCACTGTTCATTAAGAAAATACGAAGTAAGGCTGGGCATGGGGGCGCATGCCTGTAAGCGGCAGCCTAGGAAGCCATGGCCGGGGCCAGGGATTGTTGTTCGAGTCCCGCCAGGGCCAGGTACTGAGCCCTAGTTCCAAAAAAATAGCTGGGTGCAGTGGTGCACGCCTGTAATCCCAGCTACCTGGAAATTGCTGGGGATTGCTCACGGGCAACGTGAGCCTGTGGTTCCATGGGCAAAAATTAGTAAGACCTAGTCTCAAAAAAAAAAAGAAAGAAAGAAAGAAAGAAAGAAAGAAAATACGAAGTAAAACCACAATGTACACTAATGCACAATGGCCACAATAAAAACATCTGACCACACTGAATAATGGCAAGGATGTGGAAGAATTGGAACTCTTATTTACTGCAGGTGGGAAAGCAAAATGTTATGAGCATTTAAGAAATGGTTTGCTAAAAACATTAGGCTATACCTCCCATAGGATCCAGTGATTCTACTTGTAGATGTTCATCCAAAAAAAAGAGAGGGATCCCCGTGAGAGAGATGGTTCATAGCAACTTTATTGGTAGTTGCCAAAACCATAAACGAGCAAGTGTCCATCAGCAGGTAAATAGATACACAAATTGTGGTTGAGCCATGTGACAGAATACCAGACAGCAATAAGAAGAAATGGATCATTGATATGGGATGAACATGAATGAATCTCAAAATAATTATGCTGAGAAGACAAGCAAAAAAAGGCATATACCATATGATTCCATTCATTAAAAATTCTAAAAAATGCGAACTAAACTATAGTGCCAGGAAGCAGATAAGTGATTGCCTTGAGTCAGAGGCTGACGCCAAGAACAAATGACAAGGAGATGTAAGGAAGTTTGTGGAGTAATGATTCTATGGTTTTGGTTTGTTTTTTGTTGTTTTTTTTTTGGTTGTATATTTTTATAAGCATATACGTATGTCAAAACACATCCAAATATCTTTAAATACTTCCAGTTTATTGCATGTCAATTGTATCTTACTAAACCTAAAAATATAAACAACTATAATAACCCAAATACATTGTCTTTACATACAAGGAAATAAAAAGCCTCATCACAAAAAATGTCTTTGTGATGATATAAATTTTGAAGATCTTTGGAACAAAATGTATTTGAATAATTGAGAAGTTCCAATATGGCCATTTTGTCAGAGTAGGTGCCATCCAGATTCCCACCTGAAGACTAAGGCACTCACTCCCAGCTCTTAGCTAACTTGTTTTCCAAAATTTCCTTCAACCTGAGAAAGCTGCCTCTCTCCAGGGGTGGTTTTCATGTCATCACTGACCAGTGGTGGGAGAATGTTAGGAGCTGGCAAGTACCAGCCAGAACTCATGTTGTGAATGAAGAAAACTTTATTCCCTACGTAAACTGAAGACAGAATTAGCATAGTCCTTCCCAGGTGATTGGCATCCCCATTCCTCCAATATTAACCCTTAACAACATTCTCTAAGAGATAACAGCAAGTTAATGAATAAATTCCCTACCCCTATGTATTTCACAAGAACTAATGCTTTGCCTAATCTGATTTTTCCTAAACTGCTGCTTCTTTCCCTTGTTTAACAAGTTATAAACCATTCTTTTACACTGTACATAAAGCTTTCTAAAATCTAATAAACTTGCTTAACTTCAGTCCCAGCCTCTCTGACAAAACTCAGTCTCTCTGGTTAGTCCTTCTCACTTTACCTCGCCCAGTTCCCTACAGGGGAGGAAGTTTTACAAAGGCCTATGGCTCTGACCTAAATTTGGGACAACTTTAATTTCCACCCTAACACCAGGACTCCCTGAGGTGAGTGGAGACCTCTGTGGTGACTTTGGCAGAGTTCCCCTGTCAAATTCATGACCTTCATGCCCACAGAGGTATGGCTCCCAAGGACCCATGCTACTGTATGCAAATTTCCCTCAGAGTCTGCTTTCAAGGGAACTTGATCTACAACATAGGGTGAGAGAATTATACTCAATTTAAATATACATTTAATACAATTTTCCATTAGAGTAAAAGAGAAATAATTTCATTAAATGAAAATAACTAAGAGATTATGAAGGGAAATCCGGGCATGTAAGCTTCAGTCTATGAAGCAGTTGGGGTTAGGGATCGTGGTTCAAGTCCTGCTCGGGACAACATAAGGAGACCTTGTCCCAAAAAATAGCTGGACATGGTGGCACACGCCTGTAATCCCAGCTACCTGGGAAGCTGAGGCTGGGGATTGCTTGAGTCTGCGGTACCCTGGGCAACGTAAGCCTGTGGTTCCACGGGCAAAAATAGAAGACCTAGTCTCAAAAAAAAGAGAAATTATGAAGGGAAAAAGGGACAGTAAAGCTGAACTTGAAACACCAGGAAATGAATTTTATTATACAACATAAATATAATAATAAATTTAATAATTTATTAAATTATTGTAATCTAAAAAATATTATGATGTATAAATTATTATAAGTTAAATGAATATTATTATAATTTATTGAATTATTATAATAAGTTAAATAATGTTAATGGTACAAAAGCAGAAAAAAGTCAATGAAACAAAAGAAAAAAATAACATGTAATAGAAGTAAAGTTCAGGATGACACTGTCCTTCTATAATGTTCTCTCTTCTTCCTTGACCTTCTCTTCCCTAAGAATGTGATTCCTTAGAACCCCATTATTGTAGTTGATTATTTTCTCATATGGACACAAAGGGTAGTATTAGCACTTTTACAACTGTCTAATAATGCTCTTAGGACATTATGTTTACTTCCTTATATAAAATGCCTTCTTTTCTGAGGTTCATGCTATTTTATTTTTCTTTCTTCTACTCTTCAGTGAGTTCAATATCCACATGGACAGCCCATCTAACACCCTAGTCTTTTAACCCCTTAGCCTCAGTAGCAATGTACTCCAACTCTCTTCCCCTCTGCAATCTATTTCCATGGCCCATACCATCATGAAGGGCAGTTCAACAGCTAACATCTTAAAATTAACATGTGAATCCATAGCCACAATCTCCACATCTTTCTGCTTTTCCACTACGTCTTCCTCAAAATTTACTTGATTTCACTATATTCCAAGAGAGTCACTTGTTCCCTCTAGTTAATTGGAGTCTCTCAAGTTCACCCAAAATCTGTTCCTTCACTTTGAACTTGAGTCCATCACTTTCAGCTCTACCCTTTGTCTTTCCACTACATCCAACCCAACAAATCCCCAGTTCTGAGCCAGTGTCATAGTCTGACATCTGAATGTTACTAAAGAAACATCTGGCACTGTGAATGATGAGGTTTACACTTTCAAGTAACTCACAAGGCAACATGAAAACACTTTCCTTCTATTCTGCTCTCTCTCCAATGGTAGTTCTCTTCATAGCTGCTACAGATCATTCTCCTCATACTCCTCATCTGCCTTTATACTCCACTGACAACTCTTTTTTAAGGCACTTTTTTTCTTTAGCTTCCCAATCCCTCACACTCCCCAAGTTTCTTTCCCACATCATTTGCTTCCATGGAGTCTTCTTCACCTGTCCCTTAACTCATGCGCTCCCAGTGTTCCCTCTTTGTCCTCTATTGTCAATCACAGGCAAGACTTTAAGATTTTCTGATAATGCCATAGTCTCTTCTAGTCTAGACTTCCCTTCTGAGTGCCAGGATCATATTTTCCAACTTATACTGGACACTCGATCTAGATGCTTTAATAGTCATCTCAGACTCAGCAAGCCAGAAATAAAATGAGTACCATCTCTTGATGTCAAGTCTACATCTCCTTCTACATTTCTTCTCCAATATACAAAGAAAAATTCTGTTTGTTTTCCATTTCCCTCTTACTTTTCCATCCAATCCCATTCAGTGTGGAAAAACTGCAAAACCAATTGTTCTTAATCCAAGACTTATTCCACCGGTCTTAATCAAAGTGAGTAACATTTATAGGTGGCATGAAATTATTATATATTAAAATTTTATTTACTCTTATATCTAATACTTCTCCATCTCATTTGTACATTTCAATTAAGTCAGCAAGTTGACTTGACCAACTTTTTCCTTCTGTCTGCATCTATGTGGGGTGATTTAGATAGTTGGATTCACTGATTCCAGCAGGAACAATTTCACTGCTGTGTTTCTTTGGCAACTTCAATTGACAGAAGGGGTGATTGCCAGGGCTGATTTCTAACATTAATTCTAACATAAAGTTGTGAAGGACCAGGATCCTAACTCCTTACCCTTGAATGTTATCCTAGATTGTCTCCTTTCCTCCATAATCCAATCAGTCTCTTATTATTTCATAATAGTCACTGGAGTGTCCATGGTTTCTCATCACCCTCTCCATCCTGTTCTGGCATTTATCAGTCTGCATCTAGATAGTTTTAACTGACTCCCTGGAGTCTTCTAGATTTTATCCCCAGTTTCTTCCAACCCATCCTCTGTGATGCTGCTAGAGGAGCTTGACTAAAAAGATAGATTTTGTAAAGCAATTTCTGTGCTAAGGCACTTCCTCCTCATCATGAAGACCACTGTGCTCAACTGACTCCTCTATTCACTCCCCAAGTTCTAGCCACAATAGCTTGCCTAAAATTGTGTCCCAGACCCTCCTGTATACTGGTGTACTGCTCCTTCTGCACATTCACCCTTTTCTCTCTCCAGACCTACTTTCCCAAGAGAGACTGATTACTCTTCACTGAAAAATCTGCATTGTCATTTATACTTGTCAAAGACACTTAGTGCCACTAAGGAAACTATTTCAGCATTCGGGTCCCCTACTACTAGGTCAGTCCCCTACCACTAGGTCCTCAACACCTAGTATTCAGGCAATTTTGGGAGTTTTTCCTTTTTTCCTTTTGTAATTATATAATACTGATCACGTTTGTATGGTTGTATTGTACCCCTTATTCCCTACATTACCCCCCCCTTTCCCTCTTCTACCCTCTGGTCACTCCAACTTCTCTCTCTGTGGACCATGTTTGGTCCACCAGTCTTTTTATTTTTTGGAACTATGTCCATTTTTCCTGGGTGCAGACTTGCACTCCTGGACAGCAACAAATGAAGCTGCTCGGATCTCTAGGAGTAGCTGATGCAGATAGTCAGGTCAAGCATGTTGGAAGCTTGTAGGGCAGATATGGTGCACTTCTCCAGGATCTTTTCTGGTGTGTCACCTGTGGCTGGTTCTGTGCCATATAGTTCTGATACCTAGGTTTGGGAATCCAACTCCCAACCACTGATGGTGGAGGCATTAATTACCGACTGGGGAAGACTTCCCCAGGTGGTTGATCGAGCTCTTTTCCTCTCTCCTGTTAGCAGTTCTGCCATGGGACCATAGTCAATCCTTGTGGCTTTCCTCCCCCATTGATTGGTGAAGGAGGGAGCCTCTTTCACATTGCACATTACAGGGTTTGATTCCCCAGTGCCAGAGATGGTGCGGGTAGAAATCTGTGACAGGTCACCTCAGTTGCTGGTTTCACCTTCCTGTCTCAGTGGTTCCTGACATGCTACTTGTCCCACCCAGGTGGTGAGTGTATCCACGGTCATTAGTACCGCCTTTCCTCTGCATATATCTGCAGCTGGAGAACCTGGATTTTTCATTCTTAGTGCAGGTGTGATTGAGGTTTGAATAAACCAAAGGGCCCCACCCCCCACCCCAAGCCCACCAGCCGAGGTGTCCAGCCCCACCCCCTGCCCACATGGAGGCAGAGGCCCACTTCCCCAGCCTTATTCAGGCAGATTTGAATGATGTCTTTATCATTACATCACCATGCCTACACAGTTCATGGCGAAAAGCACGTACTGGACAATCACTAGAAGAAGACTATGATTTAAAAGCACTGGGCTTAGTTCACAAAACCTAGATCCCAATTCCAGCTCCACTGCTTATTAGCCAGAGTAACTGGGTGATTTTCTTAATTTTTTCACACTCATTTATACATCCACCTGAAAAACAAATACAGTAATGGCTTTTCTGTAGGAGGGTACTAAGTAGCAAATGAGGGAACAGTAAAAAATGTGTAAGACCAAGTGTATGAAGGGCTCTCAATAAAGTTTCATTTCCTTCCTGTCTATTTCCTCCTTACCTTTTGTCATTCCTTGCTTCTCCTTTTCTTGGTTCTTACCTCCTCCCCTTCCTCTTCATGACTTTGGAAACAGCAACAGGAAGAAATAAATCCAACTTGCTTGGACCAAACCATATTCAGCTCTGAAGTGCTCCAGTTCCCAAACCATGACTCAGTCAGTGCTCATCTCATTGTTGCTGCACCTTACTAAATAGCTGACCTTTTAGCTCATCTGACAAGAAAAGGTTGCTAGAAACAAACTGATGTACTCATCAGGGTGTGTCCTAAAATCATCCAAATAAGGAACCACTGAGAAGCTGAGCACTTTACTTAACAAATCTTGAAGGAAAGAAGCTATGGAATTCACAGCCAAACCCAACTCCATCCTCATTGAAACCCAGATGCTACTTAACATTGTATGAGTGAAATGTATAGAGTTTTAAGTTATTCTGGAGATTCGGAAAAGAAAATAGACTGAACCCAGATAAATCACCAATTTACTAATTTTAAACCCAAACCTATGCCAGCATTGCCTTGATGCTCAGGAAAGAATATGACTTTAGAGCATAGTCCTTTGGATTGTGTCCTTACAGAGAAATGAGTATAACATGGAAGGTTTAACATGGAATATAAAAGAGGGTAACAAAGACAGTTACAGTTATTATTGAGCTGACACAGAAAAGCATAGAAGAAATTAAGGAAATGAAGGGAAGGAAGAGACCTCCTCACTATTCTATTCAACCACCTCCTATTTTTTAAATTAGAAGAAAAAAATAATAAAATGCGAGTCTTTAAGAATCATAATCTACTTCCCAATTTATATTTCAGAAGACTGGGCCTCAAAGAGATTAAGTAACATGACTAGCATCACACTGGTAGACACCAGTCATATCAAGTTTCTAAACCAGGTCTAACCCCAAAGTACATGTCCTTTCTATACTTTCAGACAGTTTCAAATAAAGCATACTAAACTCAGGCCGGGCACGGTGGCTCGTGCTTGTAAGCTTCAGCCTATGAAGCGGCCTGGGCTAGGGATTGCGGTTCGAGTCCCACCTGGGGCCCGTAGCGAGACCTAGTTCCAAAAAAATAGCTGGGCGTGGTGGCGCGCACCTGTAATCTCAGCTACCTGGGAAGCGGAGGCCAGGGATTGCTTGAGTCTGTGGTACCCCGGGCAACGAGAGCCTGCGGTTCCACAGGCAAAAACAGGAAGACCTAGTCTCAAAAAAAAAAAAAAAAAAAAAAAAAAAAAAAAAAAAAAAAAAAAAAAAAAAAAAAAAAAAAAAAAAAAAAAAAAAAAAAGCATACTAAACTCAGATGAAATTAATCCACTAGGTTAAATGAGGTTTATCTGACTCTATTGGTGATCATCTGACTGAGAAATATTTCAGAATATTCAAAGCTATTAGGAGTCTATTTCCAGTTTCTAGTCCAGCATGAAAGTCATCATTCTGTCCTAATAAGTGAAAAACGGATTAAACTGAAAATCAACAAATCTTAGATCTGTCAGAGAATTGAGATTACAAAGCAAACTGCTTTCCCCCCAGATTTGGGGAGACAGGTCAATCAAGATAATCACAATTTATCAGCACAAGAACCACCATAGAGACCAATTTTATAAAGATTCAAATGGAAATCTTAAATTCACTTTAAGATGATAACCTTTTGTTATTTTGTTATTTTGAAAATGGGTTTCAGTGAAATACTTCATGCTATGGCAAAACTGACCCCCATGTATAACAAGTAGACTTCAAGGTCAAATATACATTCCTGCAGACTTGTCTGCTGCAGGTCTCTGCTGGATTTCTTTATTTTTTGGGTGTTTTTTGTTTTAATTTTATTTTTTATTAATCATTTTGTTATTAACATATTTATGTGTATATATCTATATATTTATATATAGATATTTATTTATATTACATCATTGCTTTTCCTGGGGTTCTCCCTCCTCCCCATCAGTCATCTTGATCTTCCTGTGCTCCTTCCCTGTTTCCCTCTTCCCCCACCCCCTCCCTAATTGCCTTCCCCAGACATACACACTGTTAGCTTACCCTAATTTTTCCCTGGCCTTTTGCCTGTCACTCCTACATTCCATCTATAGGTGAGATCATACTGTTTCTGTCTTTTTTTCTGATTCATTTCTGCTAATATGATTCCCTCTATATCCACCCATGTTATCACAAATGCTTCATATTTATCGATTTTGATTCCAGAATAGTATTTCATTGTGTACATATTATACAGCTTTCTCACCCAATTGTCTGTTTTGGGGCATTTAAGTTGTTTCCATATCCTGGTTACTGTAAACAGTGCTACAATAAACATCCAAGTACAGTGTCCTTTTGAATTAGTTTTTGCATTGAATTGTTTTTGCATCCTTTGGGTAAATTCCCAGTAATGGAATCAGTGGATCAAATGGTAGTTCTATTTTCAGTAGTTTGAGGGTCCTCCACAGAGTCTTCCATAGTGGCTAGTCCAGTTAGCAAACCCACCAGTCTCTGCTGGATTTCCTTTACACAGTTAAACTCAGGCATTTTTTAGGATCAAAGTGTTTATTTCTTTTTTTCCAGGTCTACTTTTTTTACTTTTTAAATCGATTGCATGTATGTTTTCTTTACATAGTTTCATATCCCCAAAATTCTCCCACCACCATGTCACCCATGAACCATCATCCTGATCCCTTGTGCTCATCCCTCCCCTGATTTCCCCCTCCCTTGCTGTGTGTTTTAGTTCTATTGTCAGTTTGTTAGTTTTAACTTTTGCTTGTCCTTTTGTTTGTTTTCCCTATATCCCACGTATAAGTGAGACCATCTGGTCTTTCTCTTTTTCTTTCTGGCTTATTTCTGCCAGCATGATTCCTTCTAGCTCCAGCCCTGTGTGTCTTTTTTTTTGTGTGTGACTAGGTCTCACTATTTTTGCCTATGGAACCACAGGCTAACATTGCTCAGGGTACCACGGACTCAAGCAATTCCCAGCCTCAGCTTCACAGGTAGCTGGGATTACAGGTGCGTGCCGCCACGCCCAGCTATGCTTTTTTGGAACTAGGTCTCCCTAAGTGCCCCCACCAGGACTTGAACCGCAATCCCTGGCCCCGACCACGGCTTCCTAGGCTGCCACTTAGAGGCATGCACCACCATGTCCGGCAGTTTGTCTTTTTTGATTGCTGAATAATATTTCATTGTTAATATTGCTGAAATAATATTTGATTGCTGAAATATTTCATTGTTAATAATATATATAATATTAGTATTATTATTAATACACTATATTATTAATATAATATAGTATATTAACAAATATACTATAATTTTTTAAATCAATTCATCTATTTGGGGGCATTTGGGTTGTCTTTATATATTGGCTACTGTAAATAGTGCTGCAATTAAAAACAGAAGTACAGATATCCTTATGAATTAGTGTTTTGGTGTCTTTTGGCTAGATTCCCAGAAGTGGAATTGCTGAATTGAAGTGTAGTTCCATTTCTAGTAGTTTGAGGGTCTTCCACACAGATTCCCACAGTGGCTGGACCAATTTGCATCAGTTTACATTCCCACAAGTGGAGTAAAAATGTTCCATTTTCTGCATATCCTCACCAGCATTTGTTGTTGCCATTTTTGTTTTTCTTTCTTTCTTTCTTTTTGATATGGGGCATTCTTACTGGTGTAAGGTGGTATCTCATTGTGGTTTTGATTTGCATTTCCCTGATTAAAAATGATGTTGAACATTTTTTCATATGCCTATTGGTCGTTTTTATTTCCTCTTTGGAAAAGTGTCTTTTAAGCATTGCTACCCACTTTTTGATTAGGCTTTTTGCCTTGTTTTGTTGAGTCATGTAACTTCTTCGTGGAGTTCTTTGTGAGTTCTTTGTTGAATGGAGTGCAAAAATTTTTGCCCATTTGGTTGGGTGTCTCTTTGTTTTGGTTAATGTGTCTTTTGATGTACAGAAGACTTTGAGCTTGATGTAATCCCAGCTGTTAGCTTTCCCTTGATTTCCTTTGCTCCTGTAGCTGTATCCTGAAAGATGTTTCTGCAGTATAGATCATAGAATGTTTTTCCTATGTTTTCTTGTATATATTTTATAGTTTCAGGTCTTCTATCATACCTAAGTTTTTATCCATTTTGAGTTGGTTTTATGTATAGTGTGAGGGAGTAGTCTAGATTCATTCTTTTGCATGTAGAGGTCAGTTTTGCAGCACCATTTATTGAAGAAACTATCCTTGTTCCAATAATGTGTTTATTTCTGAAGTGGCATCTTACATCATTTTATGGCTCCTTCAACAGACTACCAGCTGTGTGAACCTCCCACAGAACCACAAAGTATATTAACTAGCAACAGAAGGAAAGGGGAAATGTAAAGAAGAGTTTAATTTCATTTTGTTGGTTTTTGCCAAATTATAAAATCATGCCATATGGTGTATGTATGACAGTGTTGGAGCTGAAGGCAGCAGGTGCAGTTCAAGAAGAACATGGGAGAGAATAAAATGGAAGCTGAGTCATAAACAAACCAACAAGGGAGAAAAGAGGGTCATTGGGGTATACCAAGCTAAAATGTAGAACCATCAGTTGACTCCCTTTCATGCACCCCCACTATCACCACCAAATATACATCCCAGGGTAGGCCCCAGTGCTCACTTACCCACAGTGATTGTGTGACTGGTGTCCCAGCAGAGTACCCTGGTCGAAAGGACTTTCTTTACAGGCCCCTTGCTCATGCTACAAAATTCCACTGAAAAGGGTTAATTCCATTAAACACCTCCTTGTACTTTAGTTAGACCACTTAAGATGTAAATACATGCAGGAAAAGTAGCAAGTGAAAGTTTTCTATGTCCAAGTTACCTAAGCATGAATCAGTTTGTGAAATCATCTTTGAGAGGAATTGGGGAGGGGGGGTGCAAAGAGGCAGCTGTTCAAAATCCATCAGGCCTGAAGGGAAATCACATTTTGTAAGAGCCAGGTGAGTTCAGGGGTCTATTCATTCCCCACCCTACCCCCCCTCCAACGCCCATCACCTCAGCTGTGACAGACACCTGCCCACATAGTGTTCAGGGAGACTGAACTAGAGATCATTTCATGAGGATCCCCTGTGTTTCCTAGGTCTTACCTTATCCTTTCTTCCATCTGGATTTCCAATCTCTAATTTAGATAAAATTGCCTCTATTTTTTAAGATTCAACTAAAATTTTACTTGTTAGTGACTAGGGAGGGAAGGGGAAAGGGAGAATAGGGAAGAGGAATAAGGATACAATATGGAACCCCTTAGATTCCCTTCCATAATACCTAAGGGGAACAATAACCTTAATACTTAAGGGGAACAATAACCACACAAACATGACCAATATTGTATGAAAATTACAAAATAAACAAAAAAAGTAAAAAGTAAATAAATAAAATGTCACTTCTAGGGATTCTTCAACCATCCTCCCACCTACTTTCCTATTCTCTTTTTTTTTTTTGAGACTAAGTCTTGCTATGTTGCCCTTGGACTCAGAGTTCCCAGCCTCAGTCTCCCAGGTAGCTGGGATTACAGGCACCCACCACCATGCCAGGATGCTTTTTTTTTTCCGTCAAGACAATGTCTCACCTGGCACAGTGGCACGTGCTTGTAAGCAACAGCTTATGGAGTTGTGGCTGGGTTTGGGGATCGTGGTTCGAGTCCCGCTAGGGGCAACACAGTGAGACCTAGTCCAAAAAAATAGCTGGGCATGGTGGTGCGCGCCTGTAATCCTAGCTACCTGGGAAGCTGAGGCTGGGGATTGCTTGAGTCCGTAGTACCACGGGCAATGTGAGCCTGCCGTTCCACAGGCAAAAATAGCAAGACCTAGTCTCAAAAAAAAAAAAAAAAAAAAAAGATCAAGTCTCGCTATGTTTGCCGGGGTAGTCTCCAAGCCACAAACTCAAACCATCCCTGTCCTCTTGCCTTCCAGCACTTGGGTTACAGATGCGCACCACCACACCCAGCTTCTTATTCTTTTTTTTTAATAAGTTTTTATAGGTAGCATTTGTTTATAATATTCAATAAGTTTCAGGTGTGCAACTTTATAATTTGATATCTATAAACACCACATCAGATCTTCACCAAAAGTCTAATTTCCATCCATCACCATACAATGTTCCCTTTTACCCATTTCACCCAGTCCCCATACCATTCTCCCTCTGATAACCACCGATCTGTTGTCTAATTTTATGCATTTGGGAGTTGCTTGCTTTATCTGTTTGTTTCTTTATGTTACACATTTGGGTGAAATCACCTGTTCTTTGTCTTTATGTGATTTATTTCATTTAACATAATGCCTTCAAGTTTCATTCATATTGCCACGAAAGACAATGTGTCATCCTTTTTATGACTGAGTAGTGTTATACTGTGTATAACACATCTTCCCTATTCTCTCAACAACACATAGACATTTAAGTTATTTTCACATCTTGAATATTGTCCATTGTCCTGCAATGGGTACAGGGATCCATGTGTCTTTTTAAGTTAGTGTTTCTGTATTATTTAGATAAATACCCAGAAGTGGAATAGCTGGATCCTATATCTCTATTCTTAATTTTTTGAGGAATTTCCATACTGTTTTCCACAATGGCTACTTTGTGGCTACTTTACTGTTCCTACCTACAATGTCCAATGGTTTCCTTTTCTCCAAATCCCTCTTTTTCTAGACCATTCTGTTAGTACCTTATTCTGGCATTTACTCATTTGTTGTCAATTCTATTATCAGGTTGTCGGTTCCTTTACTGCATATACCAGGTGTTACTCCACTCCCCATGTCCAGCTCCTGACACACTGACTAGAACATCTGAGGATTGAGAAGTATTTCCTGATTTAAATAGACTCAAAGATCATAAGGCCTCTGATTTTCCATGATCTTATTTACATTCTTTTCACACTACTGTGTAGGAAGACTTTCAATCAAAAATGCATGGGAATAAGTCTCTTAGTGCAGAACTTATTTAAATAGGTTCCAAAAACATTAATTAAAAGACATTTCCCATTTAAAGGAAAGAACAGATCCAAGGGCAGTAACTCCATCTTCACATACCCAGTGAGTTAAAATGCACATGCTTTTGTGCCATAAATTGAAAGTTGTGAACTTGAAAATCAGTTCCCCTTAGCTTTGTGGGTTCTGAATTGTGTTTCCTTCCCCATTTGCTTCACATCAATGACACCCAGAACAATGCCGGGAAGGGCCCTGGAGGTGCCCACGATGTTATCAGTGGTTGCAGGGGAACTAGCTTGGGAGCCTGAAGAGGGTTCTGGACAGAAAATAAAATATTTTCAAAGAATTGAACATATTGCTCTTGTTATTTGAGCTGAGTCCTAAAAGGTTTTGTTCTGTATTAAAGAGTTATTTCAAACTAATGCACTAAAATTTATAAATTCAAATTTATCTGCCATTTTGTGGCCATACCATTATTCATGCTAGGGTTGGGATTTCTCCTTGGAAGAGCTTCTGAGTTAAGTCTTCTAAGACTTTCTTTTGCAAGTTTTCTACCAGACTTGGCATTGGTTTCATCTATGAACTTGACTCAGAATGACGAAGAGTCACAACTACCAAGCATATATAAGAAATGGCCTCTGATCCACAGCAGTTGGTACCTCTAAAACAAGCATCAAGGACACCAAACTGATTCTGTAACAGAGGATACTTGCTCATAGTTACCAAATTCTGACATGTTTAGTTAAAAGACAGCCACCTCACCAACATCTGCAAAATGAGAATAATGATCCCACCCATAAAAGAACAATACACGGTGTGGGGGGGGGGGGAATGCTACTATGTGGGATGGTGGCAATGATGACTAACCTGAGTTTGGTAATTATTTCACAATCTATATGTGTGTGTCAAATTATCAGATTGTAATCCTTATACATGTCATAAGTCAGTAATATCTCAATAAATCTGGGCCAGAAAAGAATCCATAACTGTTTTCAAAAGCAAAAAGAAAAGAAAAGAAAAGAAAAGAAAAAATCTACAGAAATTAAATAAGGAGAATGCTTAAAAGAACAGAAATTGGAATAAGCCTTGCAGATTTAAGTAATCAAGATAGGTGATTCAGTAAGGACTGAACCACATAGCTCAAGGAGGCCTTCCAAAGGGATGGCAAGGCCACTCTACAAGGCCAGAATGGGGGTTGATGAGGGAGCCAGGACCCCACCAATGTTGAAGACCTCAAGGTCCTACAGATGTGAGTGAGTGAGGACATGAACTGGATTTTGTGTACGTCCTGCCCATGCTATAGGCTGTGACCAAAACAAGGACTAAGTCACCAATATAGACTGCATTAAAGATACACCAAGTTGGGCACGGTGGCGCGTGCCTGTAAGCTTCAGACTATAAAGCAGCTGGGGCTAGGGATCACAGATCGAGTGCCGACCGGGGCACATAGTGAGACCTAGTTCCAAAAAAATAGCTGGGCATGGTGGCGCATGCCTGTAATCCCAGCTACCCGGGAAGCTGAGGCTGGGGATCACTTGAGTCCATGGTACCCCGGCAACTCAAGCCTGGGGGCCCATGGGCAAAAATAGCAAGACCTAGTCTCAAAAAAAAAAAAAGGCAGTGGCCTAACAGCAAAGATCTTAAAAAGAAGACTTGGCAACCCACCATCAGCCAAAGACTGTCATCATGGAGGAGGAGCTCTACCAAAATACAAGACTGGAAATTCGATCCCCAAAGCTAACTACCCAAAACATAATGGAAGGAAGCAGCAAAAAGAGGCAGAAAACAATACAAAGAGTAGCCACCAGGAAACAAGAAACAGGGGTGCGGAATGGCCAATGAAGATATTGAGAAATAAATGAAATAGGAGACCAAAAAAACTAAAGGACTAATCATGGACAAACAACAAAAAGAAAGGAGGCAATGAGACCAGAGGGAGTGTGGTGGGGTGGGGGGTAATCATTTGGGGATCAACAATTATGTAATCATGTATAGTACAAAATAAAAAAAAATTAAAAAAAAAGATACACCAAAGACTATATTGAAGATCTCTGGGTGTGTGACAAGGATCATCAAGGGTGCTGAAATGTTCTGTCATACTGGGTGAGAAGAGAACAGAGAAAGAAGGGAAGTTGTTAGTGGTAGAGCATGAGGATAATTATGGCGGCATCAAGTATGAAGAGCTTGTCTGTGTGGTGCTGACTGATTGAGGATGTTCCCAGAATTCCCAGAGTCCCCAGCCTCCCCTGTGAGATTGTGTAGGTGGCTCCAAAATTTACCAGGGTTGTCAGTTTACAAGTTTGTGTCTCTTGGGTAATGTTTCCCATCAACATTCCCTCAAAAACCTACTCTCTGTGTCCTTAAAAAAAAAAAGAGTATCATTTGTTCATTCACTCATTCACATGTCTTAAGTACTGACTCTAAGGAAGTGCTACCCCAGAGGGTGAGAATACAGATACATGAAATTTGATTCTTGTTCTCTCAAAGTACTCAGCTACTGGTTGGGAAGAGAGAGACATAGATTATTTCTCTTCTCTTTGAGTGCTTCCAAGGAAGCATGATCTGAAGTATAGAAGGGAGCTGATGGAGCCTGTTGAATGTGGGGATGGTCAGGGGACACAGAATAGACTTTCTGGAACATGGAAGACCCACCTAGAGAACTTGTTTGGAGGTTCTAGCAGGGAGCACAGCTACTCGTGTACCCTCGGCCAAAGAACGTTCCATCTCTATTCCAGAAAGGCCATCCTCTTCAACCGAACATGCAGCTTCAGGATGGACACACATGGAGCAGTGAGGGAGGAAGGGGACAACCACCTAGCCAGCCGCATCAGTCGAATCAACCCTGGCGATCAATAGGGTGACAGATGTCGCAGCTAGATCGCCCTCACATCCTGGAAGATCCACCTAGTAAGTATGAACACTCCTTTATTTTAAGGCAGATCACACTGTAGCAAACTCATCCCAGGTTATCTCAAAACCGGTTATCACAAAACCCCGGAAAGGCTATATTTACTTTCCCCACACACACACCCACACTCTACCCCCACACCTTAACAGAGCAGGGTACATAATATCCCATCCAAATAGCCACATAATAGAGCATTAACTATCATTCTATTTAGTCTGCTACACTGTAAAACATCTCAAACTTTCACCAAAGCAAAAACAAAGAAATACCATTAATAGCATAGCCTCTCACTGGAGTCCAGCATTGCTGAGTCTGATACTGCCTCCCCCCACTCCCCTTCCCCAGTCCAGCTGCTACCATTTGTAATATAGGCCAGAGAAGAAGGGGGTGTTCTGTGATGGAAAGTGAGGAATCATTTCTCCTTGTAATCAGCATTCCTAGTGGGGAAACTATCAACCAGCCCTGCCTGTTTCCCTGTCTCTGGCCCTCTCCTCCTGTGGGAGGTCAAAAATTGCTAAGAGATATGTGTCAAGTGAGGGAACACCCTTGTTCATTCAAACCTCACCCTGGCACACTGGAGATAGTTTTAGCAAGTCTCTTATCTGCAATGGCAGCCCCCTCACCTCCTATGATTGACCCACAGGAGAGACATTTCCCAGAAAGATAAAGGTGTTTACACCCACAGGTGTTTTTCTGCTAGATAATAAATCCCCCATCCTCCTACCCCACATGCTACATTGCACAGGATCTTGGTTTTACCTTCCCTACTACCTAACCACTCCTTTCGCAGGGTATTTAAGGGAGCTTGTAACCTCTAATAAATGACTCAGTTCGTGCTTACTGAGCCTCTGTCTTAATTTCTTCCACACGTTTTTCTTCTTCTTTCCACCCACAGCCTCCAACATCCTCTTCCTCTTACTGTAGTGCTCCCGGTCCTAGTGTCTAATCTACAGTCACCCCAGGCTGACTCTGAGTTCATTTCACAATCCAGAGTGCATGTTGACCTTGTTCTGAGTGCTGGACTTCTCTACCCTAACCCCCACGCTTGTATTTAATATGTAACAACCCCCTAATATCAATGTTATATTGTTTATCTTAGAGATTTAAGAAACCAGGGTTCAAAAGAAATTAAAATATTGTCCCCAATTAAAATATTGTCCAAGATCCCATGGTTGGAAAGCTCTGGAGCAGGGATTTGAAGGCAGGTCTAGCTCGCTCCAGAGTCCCCACCTTCTCTTCTGTTTCCTGTGGGCCCCCAGCGGCTCAGGGACGACTGAATAAACTGCTTCCCCCTCTAGTCCTTGTTTTCCTCACTGTAAAAGTGAAGAGCACTTCTAAAAGTAAACGTCACTTCTGAAATTATTCTTTTCTTTGTATGTTCATGTTACAAGTTAGCAGTGGCAGGGAAAAAGTGGGGGAGGATTGCACAGTTGAATTAATTTAAGAAAACAACCTATTTATCTCCTTTACAGCCTTTAAAATAATGATAGGCTTTGGAATCTTTGAAACTGGGGTCTAGCCTGATTTCCTTTCTTCAAAAACCCTGGAACACTTCCCTGGACAGCCGAGTCCTTGGAACACATTGAGGAGACTCCATCTGGATGCTGTAGCAGTTCAAGGGACCCCAACATCTCTGAGTCTCCCTTTAATCCCACTCAGTTTGAAGCCCTTGGGGAAGAGGAATCCAGGTTTCCTCGTGGCTTTCGCTGACAGGAGAGAGACACTGTGCTGCAGATTCCTGGAACCCTTCCTCTTGAGTTAGCACAGATGCCACGACCTCTCCAAGGCTCAGCGAGGACACAGAGAGGGAAGCCCAGCTGCAAAACGCTGTTTGCAAAGCTCTTTGGCTTCCCACACGGCTGCTGCTGGCTTCGTGTCTCTGTTTATTCATGGTCATTTATTTCTCCCTGAGCACTTAGACTTGGACTCATTTTCATAAACTTAAAGCTGCTATTTTGGAACTTGCTTTTGTAACTCTCAACTGATTTAGTTCACATGGGCTACACTCCATTGCAACTTTCTAAAAGGAGAGTTGTCCATTTATCCAGATTTAGCCTAAGTGCAGAGCTATCTGGATGAAGGGACTGGGCTGCAAGGTTTATGGGGGCTCTTCAGATCCCAGTATCCTGTGACTTTCTAATTTTTCATCCCACTCTTCATGCATTTCCAATTCCTTCAGAGTCGTAGGGAAGAAAATTAAAGGGAGAAGAAAATAAAGAACCGTTCCTCCCATCACTTACACCTCCATCACCCCCTCTTTATTTAAAAAAAAAAAGTTCATATTTTAGATCAATATTGTTGCGCAGTTTTCTGGTGGTGCTCAAAGAATCAACAGAAGGAGACTGACAATACAATTCCATCTTTGTACACTGAAAACAGAAGCTCAAGTCCAAGTAACAGGACTTAAATAAATGTAATTGCTCACACAAATAGGAACAAACTTCCTTGAAAGTTGAAAGAGCTGTCATTGTTTGGAAAGAATGAAAGCAGGGGAAGAAATGAAAATACAATCACTGAGATGGAATGAGCTGCAATGGAATGACAGCTAAATAGGTGGGTGTTTGTCTGGAGATGCCATAGTGGAGGTGGAGAGATCTCCATTTCAGTTCCTGGAGACCTGGTTTTGTTAGAGATGCCCGAACACTCATTACGCAAAATGACATTCTAGGATTCCATAGGGAGTTGGTAAACAGGGTGATTTATGTCTCATTGAATGCAATCTATACATATGAAGTCCATATAAGATACAACCCAGTTCCAGGCAGTACACTAAGTATTCAGGGAACAACAGGGCGAAATTTTCTCTCTGCAGTGCTGGTGGCTAAACTTCTGACTCTACTGGTTCATGAAGTCCAGTGTTCTTGGTGGGTTTTAGAAATCCTGGTTGGATGGAGTTGTAGTCTTCAAAGCAGGGGACAGAATGGAGAGGGTGCATCAAGACAGCATGTAAATAGGGACCATTCAACTAGGAGGGATAGTGAAGTCCTGAGGGCCAAGTACATACATTCCACCTGCCTTGTGATGAGACAAAGATACCTGCCTACAGGACTACACCTGGAAATCAGTGCAGATTCAAAGAATTCTGAGATCAGAATGGGCAAGGCAGAAGGACTGAAACTGTGCCAAATTTCAAGTAAATAAATGTGATCCATAAGCAAGATCTAGATTCCAGGGTCAGAGAAATGTTTCCCTGGGGTTGGTGTGGCTGGGTAAAGGAAGCAGCCTGTGGGTGTCTGGGAAGTGGGGATCCTGAGGAAAAAAGAACCTGGGCTGGGTGGGTAGGAAAAAAGAGTCCTGGCATTGCAGCAGAGGGAACAGAAAGAAGAACAGCATCCGGGTATAGAGACCAGCCAGGGTAGGAGCTTCATGGAGGTCGGCATGCCACCCCAGCACTGGTCGACCAGAAGACAGCGCTGGAGTACAATTCAAGTGGAGACATGTAAGGAGATGAACCTCTAGGTGTTGCAAAAGAGGTTGAATAGAGGCACAGCTGTCACAGTGGTTGGAGGCAAGAGATAGGTATTGCAGGCAGGTGAGAATGAACTTGGGGTTTAGCAGGTATGGAGACTGAAGGCCTCTGTCTCAGGTGTCACTAGCATTTGGTGTCATGGAGACACAAGAGGGGACTGTTGTCGGAGACCTGGAGACAGGCAAAGAACTGGCACTAATGGTTGGTGGGTGAGAAGGAGGAGGAAGGGGTTGCATCATAAGCATGGTCATGTGGGACAAGATTGGAAACTTTGATGCTGGGGGTGTAGAGATAGGAGAGGAGGCAAGTGTAGGAGAGAGAGGCACAGGCCCTACTTTGCAGGTGAGACTTCAGGGCATGCCAGGAACCCTTGGATGCTATTAGACAGAAAACAGCAGATACTGGTCAGTGTGTTTGCTTTCTCCATTCTGGTCCATTCCTCCTGGTCCATGTCCATGTCAGACATGGCTGACATTTGTCTTCTTGAACCAAATCAACAGTCAATTGGAAGAGATTCATAGAGCGAGGTGTGGGGAAGAGGCACACAGCTTCCTCACCCTCTACAGGGAAGCCATTCTCTTTAAATCTCGATATTTTCATCAACCCAGAAGCTCCAAAAAGAAAAGAAAAAAGTTTTCTGGAGTCATACAGCCAGGGCAGAACCAGCAGAGAAGGAGAATCCTTGTTCCCATAGCTAGGAGACTAGATTTGATTCAAACTTGCCTCTGGTTTTCTACAAACTAATGAACAAGTTGCAACAACTACTAAACAGGATAATAACCTCTCAAGTCTTCTTCTACCCTTGATTGCCCCAAAGATGAATTTACTCATGTAAAGTTGCATTAAACACTCCAGTGAAAGGAACTACTCAAAGGCATAATTACAGACCTACTTCGAACAGCAGCTTTTGCATTCTGACTTCGGTGAGCTCAGACCAAAAATGTTATTGAATTTTGTGACTATGTTTAATTACCTTATAATGTATGTCTTCCTGTTTCCCACTCAAAGGATTTCTTGGAAAAGGGCTGGAGTCGTATTTGGAGCAGACTGTCACAGCTGGATGGCAGGGAATGAACAAGAACTATAAGGGTCCTTTCAGAAGGACTTTGAAATAATAAGCCCAACTGGGATCACTGGTACTTCAAAAACAATAAAACAACAACAACAATAATAATAACAAATGCAGTTGAGAATATAAACATATTTAAATTTACTAGTTTATAAAATACTTTCAGAATTGAATTTGTAAGAAATGTCTAATTTCATGACTGTGATTATTTCACAGGTCTATAAATTTATCAAAAGTCATCAAGTTGCATGCTTCAAATGCATGACAATTATGGCAGTTGTACTTCAATAAAGCTTTATTAAACGATATATTTCTTTGCTATTGGAGGATGCAAAAGCCCAACTCCTTAATTTGAAAATTAGCAAATAAAAGGAGAATCAAACCTTTACCTTTCCAGTCCAAACTGTACATCTCCTTTGGAGATACTGAAATATTATGGATGGAAACTTATTGTACCTGAAATGTGCCTCACAAAAATGAGAGTAGAAGTAGGTAATACAAGATTAGCCATGAGTTCATAGTTCATGGGAGATTCATGATGCATATCATATTCTTGTGTCTACATCTATTATTTCATAATAGAAAGTGTTTTTAAAACATAAACATAGTCTATAATCTTCTTGGCAAGTTAGCTAACTCTCCATCATAACATTACCCAGTAGAGAAATGGATCCAGCGCATCATAGCCCAAAGGTTATTCAAGTCTATTAATACTTCGAAAATGCTTTGAGGTTTGAAGATGAAAGATAACGTATAAATGTAAGGTATTATTACTATATTAGAATTAAATAAATTACACAGTGAGTTTGGAATTCCAAATCTGATCACTACCTAACTCAAGATTTAGGTCATGTGAAGAATGAGTTTCCTGAGAATTATCCATAAGGGCCAATGATCAAAAGTTGATTCAACTGACATCCTTTCCTACACAAGACACCCCCTTAGGCAGAGAAAACCCAAGGTGAAATTACTAAGGAAATTAAGTTCACCTTGGTGTTCTCTCCATCTTTCCCTCCAAGATCTTCTTCTGGTATTCTTTTCTCTCCTTTAGTTGCCAATACCCCATGATTTTAACCCAGAACTATGCCTGCGTCTATCTATTCATCATCTTACTCATAAACAAACCACTTTTTGAATGTCTACTCTGTACTGGTATATAAATAGCTCATCCTGAAGGAGTTCATAGACTACCAGAGCAACAAGAAATAGCTCATCCTGAAGGAGTTCATAGACTACCAGAGCAACAAGAAAACAAATAAATCATGACAATGCAACTACATGAAGAATGAACAAAGTAGGTGCAGAACAGAGGAAGTTACCAGTTCTCTGTGGGAGGATCTGAGAGAGCATCACCAGGCCAGTGACATGGAATCACTCTCATAAAGGATAAACAGGAGCTCATGATTGGAGTCAAGGAAGAAAGACATTCAAGATGGATCACTGAGTTCTCTAGAGAAGTAGAACCTGTAAGGTATAGAGAGATAGAAGAAGAAGCTTATTACAGGAATATAGATATTTATTATAAGAAACTTATTATAGGACTTTCATTACAGAATATTTAAACATATTTAAACATACATAGTAAGCACCTAATTGCAAGGTCAGGAAACCAGGAAAGACTATGGTATAGCTCAGTCCAAGGCCACATACCTGAGACTTGGGAGTTGAGGGTGTAAATACCAATTGGTGTCTGAAACCCCAAAACCACAAGTTCCCACGTCTGAGTGCAGATGAAAGTTGATG
This sequence comes from Uropsilus gracilis, assembly GCA_004024945.1. NCBI lineage: Eukaryota > Metazoa > Chordata > Mammalia > Eulipotyphla > Talpidae > Uropsilus > Uropsilus gracilis. The sequence goes on from PVHY01001782.1 coordinate 89,179, forward strand.
TTCCAGCATAAGCAAAGAGAATGACTCCTCCCCTCCTGCACCTTTTTCCTCTATTCAGGCCTCCACAGATTAGATGATGTTCACCCACTTTGGAGAGGGCCATCTTTACTCACTTCACAAATTCCAGTACTAAGTTCCTTGGAAACACCTTTACAAACAAACCCAGAAATAGTTTACCAGTTACGTGGCATTCCTTAGCCCAGTTACGGTGACACATGATATTAGTCATTACATAAGGCGAAGGGAGGACAAACCAAGTCACTGGAGGCCCTGGAAACAATGTGTGGATAAAGATGCATTTGGAAAGATGAGTGGCGCCCTCTCTCAAAGGGGCATGCTCACAGTGCTAGAGACCTTAAACCTTATCCTGGGACTTCCCACTGCTTTTTTAAGGAAAATGTTTCATTCTGTTCTGTGTTGGGGCTGTAGGTTTATTTACTTGTCTCTAGACCACATGAGACTATAAATTCTTTGCACCGATTTGTTCTATCTTGTAACCCTCGTTCCCAGGACAGATTTAGACCTTTTGCTGGGGTCATACTTAAAGTTAGTAATTTCTATTTTTTGAAACATAATGACTTTCTAAAGCAAACAATGCCTTCGAAGGGAGCCGGAGTAAGAAAAAGAAAAGGACTCTTTACCTTAAAATTAAGTCTAGCCTGGCAGTTAGAGTTAATGTAACTCTCTCATTCCTCTTTTAGAGTCCTGGCATGTCCCCTGTTCCTGAGTGTCCCTCAAGAGAAACTGAAAGAATCTTAGTGGTCAGCCACCTCGTACTAAGCCTCAGGATTAAAATTCCTGTGCAGTGAGAGGTGTGTCCCCAGAAAGGAAGGTCCTAACAAGGAAGAATCACACTTTTGTTATAGATGTTGGAACAGAGGAGGAGGATCAGCATGTGTCACAGCGTAATCCCCAAGGAGCATCCCTCTAGGTTCATGGGAATTTGGTCAAAGTCTGTGGCAAAGGATGCTGTACATCTGAAAAAGCTAGGCTACTCCTGGGAACTTGAAAAGAGCCATAAACTCCGGAGCAATTCAGGATCCACTGGTCACAGGCAGCAAGAAAGAAATCCTGTTGGCAGTGCCCACTTGCTTGGGCAGAGAGCACTGACCACCCAACAAGGGGCTCTGCTAGGGTCAGAGAACAGCAGTGACTTGGGACATGGCAGAAATTTGTAAAGTCCAGTTTAGGTGTCAAGTTCAGTTTTCTAGTTGGACCTTTTTGCAACCTGGGACTTGGAAAGACAGGAAACAGTTTCTAGACGTCAAAGAGTAGACAAGAGCTGGTGAAGTCCTAGGAATAAATAAGCAAACACACAGTTATGTGTTCCACCCTGAGGGTTCCACTTCCTGTTCCACCCTGGGGGGTTCCACTTCCTGCAGCCTTCTCATGGAAACTCTCTTAGATATTTCCACTGTTGGTCCCTCACTTCAGTTTGGATCCTGTTACTGCACAGACCTCAGTAGATTTTTGACAATTTTTAGTTTCTGATAATACTACTTTGCCTTAGCTCAGTCTCCAGCCCACTGTTCTAACCTTGGATTCATCCCCACTCTCCAACCTTAACATTTGAAACTGTTTTCATGAGAGATGACATAATCCTGGGTAAAAGTCATACTGCAGAAAGTTTTGTTTCTCCAAAATGCTCTAATTAGGTCCTTGGGCAAAATGTGATGTCTATTTTCTGTCTTTTTTATCCTCCCTCTTATTTACAGACTTTTTGAGAATATGTGTCCTTATTAATTTATTAGCATTGGTTAGCCATGGATAATTCATTTCTTTCCTATCATTCATCATCACTGTCATCTACTACCCCTGTAGCTTAGTTACCATTTGCTGGTGTAAATACCATTGAGACTGTGACCAGCTTGGGTGTTTTTATTGGCTAATTTCATTTTTGGTCCATTTGACCTAAAATCAATCTGTAATGCACAATCAGGCATGATGATCACTCATAAATTAATGTCACAGTGATATAAAATTTATATTTTACATGATACCTAGGAGTATCTTTTAAAATTCTGTTGTAGATATACTAGAGTATTGTATTTGCCTGTGTTTGAATTTTAAAATTTTAATAAGATCAGTTAAAAGAATGGATAGG
>PVHY01001782.1:91382-101897 GCA_004024945.1 Uropsilus gracilis
GGTTCGAGTCCCGCCTGGGGCCCGTAGCGAGACCTAGTTCCAAAAAATAGCTGGGCGTGGTGGCGCGCGCCTGTCATCCCAGCTACCTGGGAAGCTGAGGCTGGGGATTGCTTGAGTCCATGGTACCCCGGGCAACGAGAGCCTGCGGTTCCACAGACAAAAACAGCGAGACCTTGTCTCAAAAAAAAAAAAAAAAAAACAAAAAGAATGGATAGGCATTGAACAAATACCTTATGATGTTTAGAGGAAAATGTTTTTTTCTCCTGCGATTGGTCAAGATCAAAAATAAATATTATTTTTAGTTATACTGTTGAGGGCTAGGAAACTTGTAAGGCAGAAGACATAGAAATATGCACAGTAACCTTTGACAAGTGTTCTCAAAGCATTGTTTCAAAGAATCTGGGAGAAAAGTAACATACTACCTTCTGGATACAACATAGTGTGCCTGTGAGGGTAAGGAAGAGCATTGAGAAAATCATTGAAAATAAGAGTTTTGATTAAAAAAACACAATTTGTTATCTCTTTATCAGCAGCAAACTACCCCAAAACTGAATGACTTAAACAACAGTAAACATCACTATGCTCTGTACTGTTTCTCATAGTTCCTGTGAGTTGAAAATCCAGGAGCACCTTGGAGGGTTGCTTCCGCCTTGGGCTTACTGCTGGCTCATGCTTATCATCTCTCAAGAGGTCATGGTCAAGGTGACAGGCCGCAATCATGGAAGGTCTAACTGGAACTGCACAATCTGAGCTCATCATGGTTGGTAAGTTGTTGCTGGCTATTGCAGACTTCAGTCCTTTCCACATAGATTTTCCAGGGGACTGCTTGAATCTCCTTTAATGTGGTAGCTGGCTCCCCTAAAGGAAGGAATCCAAGAAAGAATCAGATGGACATCACATCATTCTCCTCTGGCTCAGAAGTCACACCTTCATTTCTGTTATGGCCTATTGGTTACACAGGTCAACTCTATTCAGCATGGGAGGGGACTGCACAGGTGGGCTGAAAGCCAGAGACCAAGAACTGTAAGGGTCTTCTTAAAGTCAGCAACATTAATAACACAAAAGCTACCAGGTCCTCAATATTTCCATGTCTTTTGCCTTACAATCCTAGCCCTCAACAATATAATTAAAAATCAGCTCAAACACCCAACCCACACACAGTATAAAACTTAATGACCAAGCCAACATCTAAACCTTGTCCCAAAGCACCAAGGTCCTGTGTTAGAGATGCTCAACCCAGAGCTGCTGAGAATGCATACAATGGACAGCCTCCAGGTGGCATCTCCGCCAGGGTCTGCCTCAGCTGTACCTCAACCCAATCATACCTTTGGCAATGGCCCAAGCCAATGACTGATAGAGGGAGCATATGGAGGCTAAAGTTGCTTCTGCCCAGCTAGGGACAACTCTGGCTGCCTCCAGCCCCAGACAGTCCTGCAGGGTCCCCAGAGATTGCAGCACTCAGCTCTGCCTCTAACTCTGTTAATCCATCCTCTTCCCGGAATCTTGACCCCAAGAGCCCTCCAGATTCTGAACATGAAATTCTATCTCTGCATCTGCTTCCTGGAAAATCCAAAATGCAATACCTGCCCCCCTTTTCCCTCGAGTTGTTTCAGAGTTTTCTCATTCCTCAAACCAAAAATTGTTCTTCATTTCCTTTGCAGAGTCGATTAGCTGACTCTGACTCACACTGAACCCTGGCCACAAAGGCCCTGAGTTCTATATTTTTCCAACCAGGTTAGTCCATGATTTTCTTTAAATGGACTATCCTCTCCCCCAGGAATTCTAAGTTTAAATATTAAAATTTTTTTCTTCTTCTCATAGAGGAGGAGGAAAGCACAAAAGGAAAATACCTCCAGTTGACATCCAGGCCTCCCCACCCTGCCTCAACATCAACCTCTCTCTGGCTTTGGTACTCTACCATAGCCTGTTCCTGCCTGGTCCCTGACCTCTTGGCCATTTGGGCAAATCTTCCCACCCTACCCCCACCCACCTTCTTTAACCATTTTCAAACTGTTTCTGCCACCAACTCCGCCACCCCTGCCATCTTCCCCACCTACTCACAGCTGGCTGGTCACCTTCCCTCCTTACAGTTTCAGTCCTGCTCCAGCTCTGGTACCCATTCCCATTCAACCTAAAAGTATAAAAATGTCTTGCATGGCTGCAGTCATTAGCGTAGAGACTTCTGTTTTGTTGTGTTTCCAGGCATAAGAGGCATAAGAGGGCTCATCTCACACCTTTCCAGTGCTGATGTTCATCTTACCTATGAATTCCTAAATGAAATCTGTGCTCCCCCACCTCCATTGCCAGTGCTGCCCAAGCCCCTGGTTCTATTAAAATGGCCACATCTTGCTTTTACCAGGCTCTCAGCCAGGGTGTGCTGTCCTGGTCTTTGTCTGAATGTTTAATTTTCAGTCAGAGGCTGCTTCCTGGATCCCCCACTGCAGAGACCTATGGAGTTGCTTGCTCCGGACCTCATGAGCCTACTCCCATTCCACACTGCATACTGCTGTCTGGACTTGATCTCATGACTCTGTGTTGCTACCTAGGTCTTGCAACATGAGGCCCTGCAATGTGAGCCCACAAGAAAGAATGAAGTAAAGAGTGCTTCCACCCCTTGGACACTCTTCATGGGAATGCAGACCAGTAGGGTCAGGATGAAACAGTATGGAAGTGCCTCAAGAAATTAAAAATAGAACTATCCTGTAATACTCACTTCTGGGTATATATTCAAAGGAAGTGAAATCATTTTCTCAAAGAGATAGCTATACTGCAGTGTTCACTGCAGAATTGCTGACAATAGCAAGATACAGAAAGACCCTAAGAGTTATTCAGTAGGTAAATGGATAAGGAAACTCATAGAGCAGAGTAGGAAGTTTGTTGCCAGGGGCTGAAAAGGGGATATTCAGGATATGTTGGTCAAGGATATGAAGTTTCAATATGCAGGATGAGTAAGTCCTGGAGCTGTAATGCACAGCTTGGTGAGAACAGTTAACAGTTGTGTATTGTGTACTTGAAACTGCTAAGAGGGTAGATCAGAAGTGTTCTCATCACACACACAAAATGATAACTATGTGAGGTGACAGGTATGTTAATTAGCCTAATAGTGATGACTATGTCACAATGTATGCATATATCAAAGTATATTTAAGGTACACCTTAAATATAGACCATTTTTATTTGTCAGTTATACCACAATAAAGCTGGGGGATGGAAGAAGACCATTTCCTCTCTCTAATTGCCTTCCTCCCTCCCATTCTGAAGTTATCCATTTTTCCTTGACTGTACCCACCCACAAGAATCTCTCCACTCAGCATTTCTTAAGCTTAAAAGCAGAGCCACAGTTTAGTACATAATTATATCCTTCCTATATTTACTCATTGCCTCTGTGTGTCACGTCTCACCAACTAATTTGTAAACTCATTAAGTGTAGAGAATGAGTCTCTCTACAATGCCATGTTCCTATTAGGCCGACTCATTGATTAATTCATCAGATATTTCAGTGTCTACTCTGTCCCAGACATTGTTGTTGTAGATATTCAGACACAAGAGGCAAGGCAGCAAAAAATAATCATGGTCTCTGTACTCATAGTGGAAAGACAATCAAATAATCATATAAGTAAATATAATATTATACAAAGAGTGACTATAGAAAACAATATGAAAATTCCAATGAGAAAAAAAAAAGCATGGTCCAGCAATTTCATTTCTGGTTTGTAGTCAGAAGAACTCAAAATGTGAACAACCCAAATGCCCCAAGACCAATGAATGGCTGAAAAAAATGTGGTATATGTACATGATGGAATACTATCAATCAATCAAAGAGGACAAGTATATGTTATTTGCAGCAACATGGAAGGAACTAGAAGGACTGATATTAGCAGAAATAAGCCAAAAAGAAAAAGAAAAATACAGAATGGTCTCATATATGATGGATATAGGGAAAAACAAACAAACGAATAAGAAAAATTTGAAACAACCAACGGGGCTGAACGATGGTGCAAGAGAGGAGGAGGGGGAAGAAAATGGGGGAGGTGGAGAGAACCAAAAAGGATGGTTAACAGGTGTTAGGGAAATGGGAAAATCCTGGGGTACACAATGATATAATATATATACAAATATATATACAAAATTTTAAAAATTAGATTAAAAAAATCAGTTACAGAGATAGTTGACATTCTCTGTGGACATCTTTTATATCTTATTCCCCATTATACATTCCCAGAAATAACAATCAGTACACTGGATTTGATGTTTATCATTCTGTGGTATTTGAAATTTTTAAATCACACATATGAGTAAATAATATATTATTTTGCATGGTTTATAATTTTGTGATTATGGTATTGTAATATGTACACCTATCTGTAACTTGTTTTCTTCCCACAAAAAAAAATAAATATAAAAAAAGAACTCAAAGTGTGATTTCAGCAAATATTTGTATACCCATTTGTTCATAGAACAGTGTTCACAATAGCTAATAAAAGATGGAAAAAACCCAAGTATCCATCAGCAGAAGAATGGATAAACAAAAGGTGGTGTATCCATACAATGGGATATAATTCAGCCTTTAAAAAGGAAGGAAATTCAAGCTGGCATGGTGGCACGCGCACCTGCTGTCCAAGCACTGGGAGTCAAAAGAGGTTTATGATTGCTTGAGGTCACGGCAAAACCTGGTCTCGAAAAAGTAGTTGGTTGCTATGGCGAGTGCCTATAATCCCAGATACCTGGGAGGCTGAGACTGGGGATTGCTTGAGTCCACACACCCCTGGCAACTTGAGTCTGCGGTACCCTGGGCAATATAGTGAGACCCAGTCTCAAAAAAAAAAAAAGGGAAAGAAATTCTGACACATACTACAATATGGATGATCATTGAGAACATTATACTAAGTAAAATAAGAGGGTCACAAAAGGACAAATATTGTATGATTTCACTTATTTGGGGGTATATAGATGGTCAAATTTATTGTCAGGGGCTGAAAGCAGGGGGTAGGGGGAGTTGTTTTTGAAAGAGTTTCTATTTTGCAGCATGAGGAGTTCTGACATCAAGCATTGATGAGGGCGTGGAGAAAAAGGAATCCTCATGCACTATTAGCAGGAAAACGGACTGATCCATCCTCCATAGAAATAGTAGGGGGGAGCGCTTCTCAAAATAAATTTAGCATATAATCAAGCAATTCCACCCCTAGGGGTCTACCTGAAATATATGAAAACACTAATTTAAAGCCATATATGCACTCCTGGGTTTATTGCAACACTACTTACAATAATCAAACTAAGGAAACAGCCTGAGTGTGCAATATCAGATGAGCGGATGAAAATGTGGTATATGTACATAATGGTGCTACTCGGTCTTTAAAAGAGGAGTGAGATCTTGCCATTTTTGACAACATGGGGAGTCAGAGGCTGCAAATTGAGCAGGTCTCATGCAGGGGATGAAGAACACTTCATTCCATCCTTATCTGTCTTCAGAACACTGAAGATGGAATGGCATGATTGACCTGATCTCTGGTGTGCAGCTGTGTCTCCATTTCTCCAATGTTTACCTTAAAAAACACTTCTTGAGAGTTACCAACAAATTTATAGGTAAATCCCCTGCCTGTAATTATCTCACGGAAACTAATATTTTACCCAATTTTATTGTACCCTACCCATTAGTCTTCATTGGTTAATTGGTCGTAAAACATTCTCTTAGTCACTTTTTTTCCCTTTACCTAAAGTCTTTAAAAGGCCTAGTAATTTACCTTAAAGTGGTTACTGGTCATGCTTCCAGTAACCCACAGCCTTCAGCTGTGTCAGTCTCTCTTGTCTGTCCTTTCTCTCACTCTTTACAATAGGGAACTGGAGGGGATTGTACTAAGCTAAACGAGTCAAAAAAAGCTGGCCACGGTGGCTCGTGCCTGTAAGTTTCAGCCTATCGGCTGGGGCTAGGAATTGCGGTTCATGTCCCGCTGGGGGCAACACAGTGAGACCTAGTCCAAAAAAAATAAATAAATAAAAAGCTGGGTGCGGTGGTGCATACCTGTAATCCTAGTTACCTGGGAAGCTGAGGCTGGGGATTGCTTGAGTATGTGGTACCCCAGGCTACGTGAGCCTGCGGTTCCATGGGCAAAAATAGCGAGACCAAGTCTCAATCAATCAATCAATCAATCAATCAATCAATCAATAAATAAATAAGTCAAAAAGAGAAAGACAATAACCAAATGATTTCACTCATACATGGATTATAAAGAAAAGCAAATACACAAATCCTAACAAACCCTAGAATATGACTACAGAACTGAGGCTACTGGAGGAATAGGATGAGGGTGAGATCAAAGGGAGGAGGTAGCACAATGGGCTATGGTAGAGAACCATCAGTGTTTTGGTGGTAGGCATGGTGTGGTAACATACATTTGAAGTGGTGTGAACCTCCTAATACATATTCAAGATTATAAAACAATACGGCCCCAATTATAAAAATACAATTAAAAATAGGTAGAATTCTGGAGAATAATAGTGATAGTTACAAAGCAAAGTGAATATACTTAATACTGGGTTTAAAAAGTTATACTGGTTAAGATGGTAATTTTATGCTATGTGTACTTTTTTTTTTTTTTTACTAGATCTCACTATTTTTGCCTGTGTAACCACAGGCTCACATTGCCCGGGGTACCACAGACTCAAGCAATCCCCAGCCTCAGCTTCCCAGGTAGTTGGGATTACAGGCGCATGCCACCATGCCCAGCTATATTTTCTTTTGGAACTAGGTCTCGCTACATGCTCCCGGTGGGACTCGAACCCTAGCCGTGGCTTCCTAAGCTGCCACTTACAGGCATGCACCACCATGCCCAGCCTATATGTAAAATGTTTAATAATAAGCAAAAAAACAAAAAATGAAAAACACCTACACCAGGGATGACTGCAACAAAGGGCCAGGCCACCCCCACTGATGGCTGAGCTGAGTTGTGAGGGTCAAGGGAGGACTCTCAGGGTTGGCACGTCATAGGTTCTTGTCACCTCTGAGGTTGCACAGGTTCTGGGTTGATTCAGAAGCCCTACTCAGGTTTAAGAACTCTGTTTGGGAAGAGGTAAAGGAACCACCCTTGTAATTTCCTGTGATAATTTCTTAATACACATATTTCCCTTCAGGTTTTTGTGTCCTTGTATTTTCCAAGGACTAATCCAATAGCTGTTAAACTTTCATATGCACTAGAGTCATCAGAGGAGCTGGTTAAAGACAGACTCTTAGGATGGGCATGGTGATGCATGCCTGTAAGTGGCAGCCTAGGAAGCCACAGCGGGGGCCGGGGGTTGCGGTTTGAGTCCTGCTCGGGGCAATGTAGTGAGACCTAGTTCCAAAAAAAATAGCTGGGTATGGTGGTGCATGCCTGTAATCCCAGCTACCTGGGAAGCTGAGGCTGGGGATTGCTTGAATCTGTGGTACCCCGGGCAATGTGAGCCTGTGATTCCATGGGCAAAAATAGTGAGACCTAGTCTCAAAAAAAAAAAAAAAAAAAAAAAAAAAAAAAAAAAAAAAAAAAAAAAAAAGACAGATTCTTAGACCTTAATTCTCCATATTCGGATTTAGTAGGTTTGGGTGGAACTCAGACATATGTATTTTAAATAATGTATCCCTCCCTCCAAGTCACTCTGAAGAAAAAGCCATACTTTATCTCTACTCATTTTGTAAACATAAAACTCCTGACTTATGCCATCAGTTATTAATTTGTTGCTCAGTTGAAGCAATTTATTTCAAAATACCCTCCCCACTCACAGAAAATAAATAGTACAGGTAAATCCATATATTCCCACAATGCCTATATCCAAAGCTACTTTATAGACAGAATGACCCTCATGACTTCTTGCAAAGCAAGGAAATGTCATTGAATGCCCCTTTCTATACAAGAAGAAGAAAGTAGGCTCAAGGCAGTAATGAGTTATTTTTAAAATAGGGACTTGCCAGAAAATTTGGCCTTCAGCCCCCTCCATATACCAGAACTGCTCCAGGCCGTCTGTTCTGCAGGGCTTGATTCCCTGCAGAAGGAGGTTGTCAAGGCCATTTAGTTGGAGGTGAGCACAGGTGATGTTTACTGGTTTATTAGCCCATGCCATTAAAATGTGTTCCCATAAATAATTAGTCCATCAAGCTAAAACCATTATTTTCCAATACTCCCCTGCAGTGGTGATCACAGTCAGTGTGATTCCAAAAGATTCGAAAGGAGAAATCCTAGCATGGTTATACCACCAATAATATATGTTAAGTACCAAAGTATTAGTAAATACTATGTTTATAAATTCACCTAGGCCATCGCCCAATCACTGCCTCTATGGTACTGATGACATTGTTCATTTCACCTAGCTCTAGATGGAGTGGCTACAAGGTCAGGTGGACATCCTTGCAGAGCTTGGAGCATAGAAGATTCTATCAATAAGGATGGGCTGTCCCTTTCTTTTATCTCTATGTTTTACCTTAGCAGAATATTATTTCATTTCTACTCTAACACTTTGGAAGGTAATCACTGCCTTGACCATTCCATTTTAGTATCAGTCCTTCTTACTATTTCATTTCTTTGTCTTAGGAGTTAGTAAAGGATCAGGATGAAATGTCAGGCCTCCAGAGTCTTCCTACCAGAGAAAATTTATATAAAACATTCTCTTTAACCTAAGGAATCTGCAACTTTTTAAAAATAATTTAACAGACCAGAGCTTGAATGCCAGTTGTATCAACTAGTATGTTTTTGTCCACAAATAATTGAAACTCTAGTCTAAACCCTTTAAAAATAAGTACATGTCATTTCTGGTGACCAGGAGCCTAGAGGAGGGTGGCTGCTGGCAGCTAGTTAATTCAGCAGCACAAGAACATCAACCATAACCCAAAGTCTTCCTTCCTTCCTGTCCCACTCAGCTCCCTCCAGGCTCTGCATCCAGGTACCACCACCCACTGAGGACTTCTTTGAGCTTGGTTTTCGTTTATAAAATGGTCTGCATATACTTTACAGAGTTGTTGTAGGAATTATACAAAATGTGTGCAAGCCTTAAGCCTGTGCAGAGGCTTCACATGTGGAGACTTAATGGAGCCTGACTCCTGTCCTTGGGGGTATCAGTTAAGGAAACAAGAATACGTAGACTGTGCACCACCACTTGCTAGCTGGGTGACCTTGGCTAAACTTGCAGTGTGTTTCCATAATGACACCCAGTGTAAAGGGTTTGGGGAAGATTAAAAAAAATGGTGCACACAAACCACATGCACTAGCCTGATCCCTGGGAGTGCCCCATCAATAGAACAATTTTTCCATTAGACCATCGGTGGGAGAGCAAAGAAGCCAGAGCTTGGTGAAGTAAGTTGAACTGAGCCCTAAAGACACACGCAAAGATGGGGAGGTCTTAGAAGCACACCAAAGAGCAGGACCCAGGGTGAGCGGGAAGATGTGTTAGCTAGATAGGGCTGGCAAGGTGAAGCCTGGTTTCAGTCTTCAATTGCGAGAAAAATTAAGCCTTTGTTATGTATTGGGGAGTCACCGCGGGAATCTTGGGAAGGCGCTGGCTGGAGCTGGATTTTCTCCATGGGGAAGGCCAGGCCGGTCTCGGCAGAAGGGCTGGGCAGGGCAGCGGGGCGGACTTACCTCCCGAGCTCTATAGGTGGCGGTGTGCCCGAAGCGACCGAGGCGGGTGTGGCCGTGCTGCGGCGAGCTCAGATTCCAGCCGGGTTCTGCACCAGGCGCCACCTGGAAAATGGGGGGCCCCCCACCCCAACCGCCCCGCAACCATCCGGGCCGCCTCCCTGCCGTCCACCCACTAGCCAACCGTTTGCCTCGAGTCGTTCGATCTGCTGTGCTGGAAACGAAACTCGGATTCTCCCGACCCGTTTGCAAAGGAAGTGCAGCGTGGAAAGCCTGATTTGAGTGTGTCAACGCCATTACCCACGCCCGGCTCTCGGAATGGACTCTGATTTCTCTGTAACGAACTGTTGCAGAGATCTCTACCACCAGCAGCCCTCGGTGCCGGGGAAGCGCCAAGCGGGCGAGCGACTTGGGAAGGCTTCCCGGTCTTCAAAGCCAGGCTGATTCTCGGCGTGTTTGTTATTCACACTGAAGTCAATGTTTTGGTCTCCCCTCCCCCTCCCACAAGATGGTTTTAGGCTCTGTATACCCCCAGGGCTCTGCAAATTACCTCCTGGCTTGTCGGAAAGCCGCATCTTCCGAGGCAAAGGGTACCAGCCCCCTGGAGCACGTAAACTCCAGGAAACTGACTTTATGGAGAAGACAGCGTCCTGATGTGAAAGCCTTGGCTCCCACAAAACCAAGCAGGTGGCTACGACTCCTGAAAAGATCAGACATTGGAGTCCTGGATTCAAGTTCCTGCTCTACCATTTGCTAGAGTGAGTTTCTCAGCTCCGTTGAGTCACAATATACAAAATCACCCCGGGGTGCCCTCAGAGAGAGCAGTGCCAGCCCCAGGCATTTAGGACCTGAAGCCAAAGGGAGAAAAAGGTCACTGATACTGATATCCTATCTTTATTTAAAATCTTGAAATGTG
>PVHY01001782.1:101997-145388 GCA_004024945.1 Uropsilus gracilis
TATATATATATATATATATATATATATATATATATATATATATATATATATATATATGTAAATAAGCCAGGAGCCCTGTGAATTCTCCGCAAAGTTTGTCAAAAGGACGCAGAGAGAATGGGTTCCCAGACTGGCGGCAGGAACACCACTTATGCTACACACCGCATAGGACCCTTTGACACGGACTGTAGTTTAATACCCACAGTGTGAGCTAAGCTTTGGCATAGCCAGTTCTGGGTGAAAACGCAGCTCTCCATGCTAGAGTGTCTGTTGGAAGATGATGCTCCAGCTCCTGTGCACTTTGCAGTTCTGGTGACAATGATGCTTCTGCTCTTAATCATCTGAATTCCTCCCGCTGCCCCCTTTCTGCACACCCACTGGTGTGTGAGCCAGCAGGCAGGCCTGGCAGTGCAGCGTAGACACCCGCAGCCTCTGGGAGCCTCTGGGACCGCCCCAGGCCGTGGGAGAACCCCTACGGCTGTCCCTGGGGATAGGAAGCCACCGTGGGATGAGAAGGGGAAGAGCCTGTTAGCTGTCAGGTATTCACAACAGTCCTTTTCATTGGTTTCCTTGGGGGAGAGGGGATTATTATTAAGTTTCACTTTTTAATCTTCTTTCTTTCTGTTTTTTTGTTTTGTTATTGTTGTTTTAAAGTTTGAATTTTTAAACACTGACCACAGTGCTATTTTTGACATTGGGGGAAAAACTATTTCAAGTTCAGTAGTTTAAAAAAATAACTCCTCAATATATCTCATAAACAAGCTCTGTCTGCCCAGCAGAGTGAATGAAATAAGAGGGAATGGATGGTGCACTTGCTTTCTTCGAAGAGTTTTCATTGAATTTGACTGCTGGGTTGGTAAAGCTTATTAAAAACAGCTTTCACTGCAACTCCTCATAGCATTTCCTGTCTTCCATTCCTGTCCCATTATTTTCTATTCTTCCCCTCTGGGAAAAAGGAACAAATTAGTGAGTCCTTACTTTGTGGCAGGCCCTCTGGTAAGGGTTTAATGCAAAAATGGTGCTGTGAGGTAAATATTCTTAGCACATTTAAAGGGTGAAGACAGCCCAGGTTTGCCCAGAATCCAAGTGTTACCCTAGAACTGACCCCAATTATCTGACTCAAACATTTTTCCCTGCCACTCACCCCATCTCTATCAATTCTTCAGTTCAGCCACAGTCAATAATCAGACTAGTAGGATGTAGCATGTTGCCACCTTCATTTTGTTTATTATTTTATTTGTTTTAATTTATTATAAAAGTTCATTCTCTATTTTTGAAATGAGAGAACTGAGATAAAGATACTCTCTGTAATCATGAAATGAATGGATACAGGTTTAAATCCCAACAGGAGCTCATTCTTTACCCAGTAGCTACTCATGTGTGTAGTGGTTATCTGTTCTTAGATCTGTTCCCACTTGGAGAGAGGAAAGCATACACTGTCCTGTGGTTAATTTGGGGATAACAATCTTTTTTTCAGAGGTTGGTGTTAACGTGAACGCTATGGGAGGGAGAGATACAGAGAAAGATAGAGAAATAAAGAATGAGAGAAAGATGAGCATGTGAGCAAAAGAGCAGGAGAGTGTAGGTGGGAGAATGATCATTTCTTGTCTGGTTTTGGTCTAGGATGAAAAACATTGGTGTCATCGCTTCTGTTCCCTCAGTTTGAGATGTGAAGACAGCAAGCACAGTTTCTGTGTTGGATGGGAGAAACATGGGAGGGAAAACAGCTTTGTGTCTTCTCCAGAATGGAAGAGGTGAGAGATTGCAATTTGCCTGCTTAATCTCCTTTTCCTTTTTTGTTTAAAATCCTAGTTTTCAAAGCTGGGCATGGTGGCATACATCTGTAATCCAAGCACTGGGAGGCAGAGGCCAGGGATCACTTGAGTTCATGGGTTCGAGGACCCTAGGGCAATATAGTGAGACTTGGTGTTGAAAAAAGCAGCTGGATGCGGTGTGAATGCCTGTGATACCAGCTACCTGGAAGGGTGGGGCTGAGGATCACTTGAGTCCGTGGGATTTGGGACTAGTCTGGACAGTATAGTGAGACCTAGTCTCAAAAAAAAAAAAAAAAAATCCATGTTTTCACTAATCCTAATTGCCCCTCTGAATGAACTCACTTTTCAGTCTTTCTTGTCTTGCAGAAGTATGACCATGTGCCTGATCTCTCACTGGAAAAATAGTGTATCACATGGAACTTGACAATCTTTTTGAAAGGTAAAAGGATATTATTTCTTCACCCCATTTCTTCATTGTGCTGCCTGGAACACAGATGTGGTGACTGGAGCATTGGCAGTTGCCCTGGAACAGGAGGTCCCCACCAGGGTTGGGGTGAGAAGGGGTATGGGTCTCTGATGACTTTATGAAATTAGCACCCCAGTCTTGGGATGTCTACTCTTTCTGTTACATGAAAAAGAAATTTTATCTTGTTTGAGACAATTTGTGTGAGGAGGAGTATTTTTACTAAGGCAGATGAACCTAATCCTAATAGAGAATGTGTGTTGAAATAACATAATCTACTTTTCCTGGGAATTCTTTTTTCAATGTACATGAGGAAAATGTGAACAAACTTGCACAAAGAATCTCATCTTTCCTGCATTATTAAAATTGCACACTCATTCCAAAGACATGAACAACTTAATTGACAGAACATATATCACTGTACATTATTAACATGCAGGCACAGGAGACCCCCTGCACTCATCCTGTCTCATAATAATCTAATGAACCAAGTCAGGATATAAGCAACACTTCAGAAGCCCCCTATTGCCTCCCGAACACTGCAACAGAGAAGTCCAATAAGCAGTTCAATTTACATTACACATCACTATATATATCATACATATCAAACAATTTCCTGCCAGGTACAGTGTTGTGTACCTGTAAGTGACAGCTTATGGAGTCATGGCTGGGTCTGGGGGTTGCAGTTTGAATCCTGCTGGTACAACACAGTGAGACCTAGTCCCAAAAAAATAACTGGACGTGGTGGCATGTGACTGTAATCCTAGCTACCTAGGAAGCTTAGGCTGGGGATTGCTTGAGTCCTGGTACCACAGGCAACATGAGCCTGCAGTTCCACGGGCAAAAATAGCAAGACCTAGTCTCAAAAAGAAAAAAAAAATCAAACAATTCCCTCAATTTACAAATGTGTAAATGAAATACACAGGATAAACCAACTGACCCTTAGACACCCAGCCAGAGAATACTTGGGATACAGCAGATGCTCAATAAACACATGTTATATGAATGAATAAAAACCCATGTTTTGTTCACCTCTGTGCCAAGCATAAATGCAAATGACACATTCAGCCCCACTCCTCAGTGCCTTTGGAATGAATATATGAGCATAGTCGTAGGTGCGTTCCTGGAGCCAGAATCAGATGATGAGGTTTGTCATTCTGGACTCCACACTACCAGCTTTATCAATGACCAACTGCCTAAATTGGAATGCAGTTTTTCCCTACGCTTGAATGTGGACCAAAATGGTCCCAGGGTCCATGGGATAGTGTAAGACATGTCCCTTGCCACTAAGAGTTTGCTGATAAAGGTAAAGCCACAACCAATGGACAGGCTGGCTTTTAGAAACAGGTTTACCATGAGATGTGCAACCTTAAATGAGTCACTCACTCAATTCCAAGCACCTAATCTAGAAATAAGGAATGTATTCCACAAGGACATTGTGCTGCTTCTCCCTGTATCTGGCACTCCCAGCATGGTGAGAGCCCAGGCATGGTGAACTGAACACCTGTAGAACTGAGTCCCCTCTCCTGCTCCCATTCCCCAAACCACCATGGTTTCTGCCCAGGCCCTAGGCAGTCCTCACTCCCAAAAGCCTGATTTTACTTCTTTTTTCAAATGGTAGGTTTCCATGGCTTATAACAGAAGATATTAGGACAAAATCCAAATTCTCAGTAACATAAAATGGAGAATCCAGATTTTTGAAACAGATGGTCTTCCTTTCCAATAAGAGAGAGAAAACGATTTTACTCAGGTTGGAGCAGAACCAGGAGAGGCTTGCCACTGTATGTAAGGAAACGTTGAGGATGAAGAGTTGTTCTCAGATAATAAGTGAGAGCTAACGTTTTTTGAGCATTTCCAGCACCACATGCCAGGCACTGAGCTAAATACTTTACAGCCAAACACTCCTATCCTCCTCTAGCAACTTGAAGATAGAATCTAGTATTGGAGAAAACAGAGGTACCCAGAGACACATGGCTTTCCCCGGGTTGAGTAGAGATCAGTGGTTCTTAACTCCATGACCCATGCTCACAATCACTATTCTGGATTAGACTATGAGCATTTTATCTATAATAAAAGGGTGTTCCTTCCTCTGCCCTCCTGCCACTCCTTGGGCTAACCTGTCCCTACTTACTCCATCAGCTCTGCTGCCATAACAAATTCCACAGGCTGAGTGGATAATAATGAGAGTTTGTATTCTCAGTTCTGGAGGCTAGAAATCCAAGATCAAAGTGTCAGCAGGGTTGGTTTCTCCTGAGGCCTCTATACTTAGCGTCTAGAAATCCACCTTCTCTGTGTCCTCGTTTGTTCTTTCCTCTGTGCTCATATCTGTTGTGTCTCCAGGTGGTGTAATTACCTCTTCTCACAAGGACACAGTGGGATTGATAGGACACACCCTAAAGCCTCATGTTTAACTTTATTACCTCTTTAAAGGTCCTATCTCCATATATAGTCACATTCTGAGAAGGTTTTAAGGTATTGAGACTTCAAAATATGACTGTGAGTGGTTGCAATTCCACCCATATCACAAGTTAGATGTTGTTTCCCAAGGTAAGTCCCTCATGATATCCTAGTAGGATGAGTTCCTCTTAGCAAATGCTCCACAGGACACTACATGTGTTCTTGCTAGCAGTCAGAATTATCAGAACTTGTTATTTAAATAACAATTTTCCCAGTGTCTAACACCATACATTGTAAGCACCATTAGGGAGAGATTAGGTCTGTCTCATCCTGTGTACCCATATTCCCCAAGGGACCTGGTACCTCACAAGTACCATCTTAGTCTGTTTGGGCTGCTATAACAGAATGCAATGTAGCTTGGACAGATGCTTCTCACAATATTGCATGCTGGGAAGCCCAAGACCAGAGTTGTTGTTGAGGACCTCCTCCTGGTTTATAAATGGCTACATTTTCCCCTGGTGGAGGTGGCAGAGGGGAGGGAAGAGAAAGAAAGGAGGAGAGAGAGAAAGAGGGAGAGGGGAAGGGTGAGGAAGCCAGCTCTCCAATGTCTCTGTTTATGAAGGCATTAGTTCTATCAAGCAGACTACTCTCATCACCTCACATGAACCTTATTACCTTCAAGCGCCATCACATTGGGGATTAGGGTTTCAACTTCTAGGTGATGGGGCAGACATCAATATTCAATTCATTGCATGTACTCCATAAGAAAAGTTTAAATACAGTGTAGAAGAGGGTGAATTTTTTTTTAATTGTAAAGCATCATGAGACTTATAGTTATTATTAGGATATTTTACAAAATGAAAGAATATTAGAGCTTGGATGATCCTGGGGATTATTTCATTTCCTTGCAATAATGAGATCTTTGCTAGAAAAGAATCTTATGAGAACGGACATGCTAGAACACTGTGCTTCATCTTTTTCTGACTGGGTGGGGGTAGGGTTAAGTTTTTATTTTCTCTTAAAGCGATGCTGAAATTAGTTCACACCAATTTGCAAGAATTTATTTTAAATCTTTAGGACATTTTCAAGTCGACTATAAAATATAGCCACTGCTAAAATTTACATTCCATAAATTTATAGCTCAATAAAATAAAGAAAATACTCAAAATGCACCACTTCCTAATAATTTTATCACGTGTTATAAACTGAATTGGACCCCCTTAAAACTCACCTATGTTGAGGATCTAGTCCCCAGTACCAGAGAGAGTGGCTGTACTTGGATTAAATAGTGATTCAATTAAAATATTTAAGGTGAGACTTGATCCAGCCTGGCTGGTGTCTTCATGAGAAGAGGCCCCAGAGCAACGCTGGGGCACAGAGGGACACAGCAGCGACAGCGGAAAAGGAGGAGCCTCCGCGCGAGAGAGACCTCAGGGGAAATCCTCATCCTGGACTCCAGCCTCCAGAAGGTGCGAAAATAAATTTCTGTTCCCTAAGCCACCTAGTCTGTGGCATTTTGTTTTGGCAGCCCTCGAAAACTAATTCAACTTTTTACTATTTCTTCCACCCGTGAGGTTATTTGCTCCCACTCCACTTGCCTGGTGCAAGTACTATGCGCTGGTGAGCCCTCTCCCCCCACCTCGGTGATGTCACCTCTGTCGTTTGAAACCCCCCGGAGTGGCAATATCTCCAAATGGGAATTGGCAAACATTATAAATCAGAACTTTCCCCCGGGGGAGCCACATGCAAGCGTCTATCAGTACACCACTTGGAACCCACCAAGAGCGAAAGGCGGGAAGGAGGGACTGAAGAAAGAGAAATGCATGAATGGGTCCGACTTCTTTCTTGTACTCCTCTCAGCAGACCCTGCTAGTTTTCTGGCCAATATGCATCTCTCTTTCCTCTGTCCAAGTGATGCCCTGACTTTGTTTAGGAGAGAATCATCCTCAACTAAAAATACTTGCCTTTCCAAACTCCCTGGTGGCTGGGAGGTGGCTTGTGTGATGCTTCAGCCTAAGTGCATTCTGAGTGCCTCATCTACATGCTCACACCCTGAAGCTGAAAACCGCTGCCTTGGGGGATCACATGCAAGTCCTCGGGACAGAGAGCACATGCAAAAAGAACTAATGGAGAATGTTCTGGGCGTCCACAAACCGTCTGAGCTAAGTGTCGACATCCTTGTTTTCAGAATTGCAAAAATATGAAAGTGGAAAACTTTAAATGAAGGGTCATTTTTTCATACAAATTAAATGGAAATTTGAATAGTAACTTAAAGGAAATAAATTTCTATGAGTCTCCTACAACTATAAAATAAAGGCAAGCATACACATTAAATTCAAACCAAAATGTGAAAGCAGTAATATTCAAATTAACATTTTCAGTGTAACACCCCAGATCATGTTTTGCTGAATTAACTCATGCATGTTGTATTTAAAAATAAGCCCCAAAAGCCTCAGGTCTAGCTCTTTATTTAAACTGTGACTTTGTTACAGTCTGTACCACTGATTTCCATAACCGGACTTCAGAGAAGATCTCTTTGTATATCACGTTGTACAAATGGCATTAAAATTTCAGAGCTTTGTTTGCTAGTTCAAAATAATCCCACCCCATGCTTAACCAAAACTCTGCCAGAGGGCAACCTTCAACGCCAAGGTCATGAGTGTCATGCATCTCTGCAGGCAGTCTTGTTCACTTGAACGTGAAGTTACCATCACAGCTTTATTGAAATCTCTAAATAAGCATCTAATCCAATTATTACCGAAATTGGATACAGAAAATTTCTTCATGGCACATTTACTACTACACTTATAACTAATGAGCTGTTGCCAAGCAGGCATGTTCAGTGGTGCCTCCCCACAGGACTTGGTTGCTCTGCCAGTACAGGAATGGGGTCCTGACCCAGGGTTTTGCGGGGGCATATGGGATGGCTTCAGGTACCTCCCACTTGTCCTATTTGAACTCCCTCAAAATTTTCAGTTGTATCATATATTGTGACATTGAGGTTGTATATTGTAAATGGTTGAGATTGTAGCTTCATGGTCAGAGGGTCTGAGTTCAAGTCTTGCTCCGCATTTCACCAGCTATGTGGTCTTTGATAAGTAATTTAACCCCCCTGTGTCTCCATCTTCTCATCTGACTTAGGAGCATTAAGAGCATAGTTGTCTTAAAGTGACAATCAGGGTGATGTGTTTGATATACAGGTCTGGAAGATTTCTAGCACATAGGATGTGCTCAGTAAAAACCTACTGATGCTGTCTGCGTTGCCACTGGCAGACCCTCCTTTGTCATGAATTGCATCTTGAGCATCAGTTCAAACATGGACACTGCACATGAGCCAACTTAAGCATCAGCACCTTCCTGAAGCCTCTTCGGACATATTCACCCCTGTGTTCCACAGAAAGAACCATTGTCCTCCTAGTCCAGCTGCATCCCATGCGACCCTCAGTCACGCCTTGGTCTATGCTTTCTACCAGTGAGACCTCAGGCTCCTGCTGTCAGAGGAGAATTCTGATCAGTCTTTGTATCCCAGTGTCTGGCACAATGTGTGGCTGTTAGGGGAAAGAAGGAAAGGGAGGGAGGAGAAAGGAAGAAAGGCCCTGTGGGAAGAGAAGGAGGAGGGGCTCCCACACCCCCAGCCTCTCCAGGAAGATTTATATTTTGAAGGAAATCCAAGTCTTATAAATAAGGCACTGATCGTGACTTAGTAACTGCATCTGGGGATAGCTGGGGTATCCAGTCTGGGGCACTGGGGACTATTGTACCCTATTCATCCCAACTTGTTCAGAATTGCAAGTCGGGGAGCTTGAAATGGCCCTGATGGGGGAACATTTATCCCACTGAATTTTTTCTGAGAGCCAGCTTTCCCAGCACACCACAGCCACTAGGTTCTCTGTGATTCTGAAAGTAAGGAAATTTTCTATCCCAAGTGACAGAAGATTGTGTGGGGCACAGAGGGACTCTGACACAGAGTCACCATCTGCCCAGGCAGAGGCAGCCCTGGGTGGGTGCCAGCCCCTGTGTGTCTCCAGACATCCCAGTCCTGGCCCCAGTCAAGTCTCTAGGAGCCTGGGAGCTGCACCTTTATCATCCTCATCACTGTCACCAAGGAAGCCTCCTAGGAGATGTTTATCTCGTTATTGCTGATTGTTTCTAATCTGTTCAAAGTAAGCTGATAATAAAATTCATTATGTTAACAACTTACAAGTCATAAAACCAAACAATCGAATGGCCTATTTGCTTAATATGTTCATGAGAGAATGTGCACATGACCTTCAGCTTGGTGCCAGTTACATTCCTATTGACATGGAGACTGGGGACAATTAGTATATTTATCTCACTTAGTCACTCATCAGCCCTTCCCCCCCACTTCCCCCTCCCTCTTCCCAAAAGAAATGAAAAAACGTTTTCATTATAAACTGCTATCTGTTAGTGAAAGCAGCTATTTTTAAAAGATGATGTCACAGCATCTAGAATGCTACATTGTTCTGGTTTCAGAAAACACTCAATGGATTCTTTAGTTCTAGCTGCTTTCTACGTGTTAACTGAACACCAAGTAATCTCCTGGCCCTCATCTCCTAGCTCCTTTTATTCCTTTGGAACACCTGGGGGAACTTCTATATCTTTATATTTCCCCCCGCCCTTCAAATAAGACATGTTTTTCTATATGGCACATGAATATAATAACATCCCCAAATTTTAACAGCACTTCCAATTACCATCTTTATCATTTCAATTCAGAAAAATATTCCTGTGACATAAGCATATATTTGTATATTTGAGCAGCATTTAATTGACTTGTTCCACAAAACTAGGATTTTTCTATTTCCTTCTATAGGAAGAGAAATGTGATTTTTAAAATTTTTTTACAAAAAAGAACAGAAAAACCCACCTCTCTAGCCCCCTCTCCCAAGACATCAACTACATAGCAACAAATATTGCTCAACCTACCTGTTTAGAATTGGAAAATTGCCTGTGCCATTAAATCTCTAACCACATTTTTTAACATACATTCAATAAACAATATGGGGGATAAATTGCACTTATGCAAAAACAATATTTTCTATGAGAAAAAGAAATAAACTTCAAGTTTCATCCTAGATAAGAAAATAATCAGTGTCTTGGAGGATAAGACCCAGATTGCATGTTTAACATGCAGGCTCCTATGTTTGTGAGGCTCCAGTAATGTGTGTATTACAGGCATGAACAGCTGAGAAATTGAATTAGTGCTTGTCACAGGTTGGAGGGCCAGCCTGGAAACTCACAAGCCAGTCAATGAATCCTGCCTGAATTCACTTCAGTGCCCTTCGCCTGTAATTAGCTACCACACTTCCTGCCTTCTCACAGAACAGACAAACACCGTCTCCACTCCCTCTGTGTAAACTTCTTTTATCTTCCAATCCCCATGCTACAGTTACATATTTTCCTATCTGTACGCTCACAGCCTCCAGCCTGAGAGAAAACCAGCTCCTCGCCCTGAGTAAATCCTGGCTGTGTCAGTGTTCCTCCCACGTGTTCTGCTCTTCCTGCCCCAACAAGCAGACTTGGGGCCCAAAGAGAGTCCCAGGAAGTGAGGGTTCCCCACGAGTTCCGAATGTTTTCAGATCATTATTCCCTCACTTCTGTGTAAGAGCCAGCTGATACCATCTGCCCCCACTCACTGACATCATCAGCCCACACCCCAGTTATTCCTGCTCACCGAAGACCTAGCTGGTAGTTCATAGTCTTTTTTCCTGAGTTCTGCCTTTATTTGGGTATCTTCACTTTCTGTTCTGATCACCTGGCCAACATCTCATTTTCTTGAAACCTCAGCTTCCGTCTCTGTTATCAGAGTCCATGTTAACATTTGTCACTATGAACCCGCAAGTGTTCAACCTCTAAAATCTGGAATACAAACATTCTGTTATGCTTTCTCATTCTCCTTCTTTTCAATGTCCATATTAATATCTATTGTGACAAAAAGAGGAACCCCAAAACTTAGCAATTTAAAGCAATAAAAACATATTTCTTCAGAGTCTGTGAGAGGCAGGAATCCAGGAGGAGCTTAGCCAGGAGGTTCTGGCCCAAAGTCACCTGGGACATTGCAGCAGTAGATCTAGCAAAGCTGGCAGCCTTAACTTCCTTGACAGGTCTCTTCTTTTTTTTTTTTTTTTCTTGAGACTAAGTCTCGCTATTTTTGCCTGTGGAACCACAGGCTCACATTGCCCGAGGTACCACGGACTCAAACAATCCCCAGTCTCAGCTTTCTAGGTAGCTGGGATTACAGGTGCATGCCACCATGCCCAGCTATATTTTCTTTGGAACTATGTTTTGCTATGTTGCCCCAAGTGGGACTCAAACTGCAATTCCTGGCCCTGGCCGCGGCTTCCTAGGCTGCCGCTTACAGGGATGTGCCACCCTGCCCAGCCTGACAGTTCTCATCTTGACCTGGCAAGTTCATGTTGATTGTTAGCAGACACTTCTGTCTCACCCAGAAGCCCTTCCATAGAGAGTCTTGAGTGTCCTCAAGTCATAGTGATTAAGTGCCCTGAGAGTAAATATGCAGGAGATACAGCAGGAAGCCATAGTGATTTCATAACCTAGGGCCTGGTGGGGTTTTCTATATGTTAGAAAGGACACTAAGCCCAGTCCATGCCCAAGGAGAGGGGAATTCAGCTCCCCCTTGGAGAGAATTCTAAAGAATTGGTAGACACATTTTCAGTGACCACAGTGCTTTTTCTTTATTATTCCCATTACACCCATTCTTTGATTCACTGAGATTTTTAATTCCTTGAAATGTTCCATTCTCTGTCAGCTCTGGGCAGCTCTCCCCCCAAGACTGCCTAACTCTATTTATGCAGGTATCTCTTTTAACAAACCTGTTCCTTCCAGGGGCAGCCTGCTCACCTGTGACTCTCTTTATTTGCCTTTTCCTAATAAACTGGTCCTTTTAAAATCTGTTTTTTTGTTTTTTGGGGTTTTTTTGTTTTGTTTTGTTTTGTTTTTGAGACTAGGTCTTGCTATTTTTGCCCGTGGAACTGCAGGCTCTCGTTGCCCGGGGTACCACAGACTCAAGCCATCCCCAGCCTCAGCTTCCCAGGTAGCTGGGATTACAGGCGTGCACCACCACGCCCAGCTATTTTTTTTGGAACTAGGTCTTGCTACGGGCCCCAGGCGGGACTCGAACCGTGATCCCTAGCCCTGGCCGCTTCATAGGCTGAAGCTTACAAGCACGAGCCACAAATTCTCTATGAGCTCTCTTCCATTTTCACTTCCTCCCATTTATGTTCTAGACTCCTTCTGGTGAATCATTTCACCTAGTCTCTTACCAGTACCCTCATCCCCTTGTCCTGTTATCCTGTTACTGCTCTCACAGAAAGAGAGAAAAGAAAATGCCTTTATTCTTCCTTCTGTTTGACTCCATCACCCAGAAGGCGGAGACAGCTGGAGAGGCACACTAAGGAGCAATACAGCCGGGACATGGCCTACACTCTCAGGTTCCGCTTCCCACACAGTGAGGAGCACACCTCCCTAACCTCCATCCAGCACCTCCCCACATGGCTCTTGTTCTGCTCCTCAGCCTCAGAGAAAGAGGTGAGGAGCTGCCCTACCTACCTAAGGCCAACCGTCCACGGTATGGACACTACAGGAATATATTCTTGAAAGAAGGGACCTAAGCATTGAACCAGAAACTACCCCTACCTCAGAAACTCACTGCATCTTGAATCTCTTTTCCCTCTCTTCAGCTTCTCTAGACAGGTTCCTTCTCACCAGCCTCAGCTTCTCAGGTAGCTGGGATTACAGGCGCGCGCCACCACGCCCAGCTATATATTTTTGGAACTAAGTCTCGCTACATGTCTGCGGTGGGACTCGAACCGCAATCCCTGGTCCTGGCCACGGCTTCCTAGGCTGCCGCTTACAGGCATGCGCCACCATGCCTGGCTGCCCCTGACCAATTTAATCCTTCACACTGCAGCCAGAGTGATCAATCCAAGATGCACATCAAATCCTGTAATTTCCCCAAGGGTTTAGCATAACATTCAGGTTAAAGTCCAACCTCCTAATTGAATTTCAAAGCCAGTTAGGATATGAACTCTGCCCTCCCCTCCAAAGTCAACTCCCAATCTCACAGTTCAGTTTCTCCATGTTTTCTCATCTTGCACATTCTCCTAACCTGGCCAACAATCTCATGCTTGCTTAATTTGGATAACACTTCCACCAGGAAGTTTATCTGATCATCCCCAATTGATTAGATGGTCGCCCCCAATTTACACTTCTCAAACCATGTGTAGACTTTATTTTTGTTTATTTTATTTTTTTTTTTTTTTTGAGACTAGGTCTTGCTATTTTTGCCTGTGGAACCGCAGGCTCTCGATGCCTGGGGTACCACAGACTCAAGCAATCCCCAGCCTCAGCTTCCCAGGTAGCTGGGATTACAGGCGCGCACCACCACGCCCAGCTAGTTTTTTTTTTTTTTGGAACTAGGTCTCGCTACGGGCCACAGGCGGGACTCGAACCGCGATCCCTAGCCCCAGCCGCTTCATAGGCTGAAGCTTACAAGCACGAGCCACCGTCCCTGGCCTATGTATAGACTTTAAATTTACAATTATCACACTGTTTTAACTGCCTATTTTCTCCCCCTCTTTAGACCAAAAAGATCACCAAGCAATGGTTAAGTGCATTTATAGGCAACAAATGAAGGCTGTCCCTTATCCTGAGTGGCCTGGGACCCTGCTAATGATGCTCATGACAAACTCACCCCAACAACTGACATGCAATGCACTAGCAAGCACTGGAGGGACCTGGGGCAGCTGTGTTTTAGTCCAGTCTGCCCTTTACTATCTGTACCATTTTGATAAACGACTTAAACATTATGTCAGCTTCCTCATCTAAAAAGAAATGGGGGCAGGTTTCTGGTGGCTGGATCTGAGGAAAGAATGTCCAACCATGAAAGCAGCAAAAACCTCTGAAACAGCTCATGAAAGAGGCCAGCAATGGAACAAGGAGCAGAAGTTTGAAGAACTGAAAGCAAAGGCCACAGGGAAGGACCCTGGGCACAGATGGAATTAAATTTAGGCCTGGGCATGGTGGTGCATCCCTGTAAACGGCAGCCTAGGAAGCCATGGCCTGGGCCAGGGACCGCAGTTCGAGTCCTGCCGGGGGGCTCGTAGTGAGACCTAGTTCCAAAAAATATATAGCTGGGCGTGGCAACTGCACCTGTAATCCCAGCTACCTGGGAAGCAGAGGCTGGGGATTGCTTGAGTCCATGGTACCTCGGGCAACATGAACCTGCAGTTCCACGGACAAAAATAGCAAGACCTAGTCTCAAAAAAAAATTTTTTTTTGGTAAAAAGTCAGCTGTGCCTTGTGCCTGAGGCAAAGATGACCCTTAATTCCATCCCTGTTCAAACATCTGGATTCACTGTCATAATCTCAGTTGCTACCAACAGTCAAAATGAGGTTTCTTGGAGCCTGTTTTTATATTTAAAAATAGACTTTTGTAAATAAATAAAAAAATAGAGATAATAACACCTTTCTCCTGAATTGCTGGGAAGCTCAAACAATGTGTATGAAAGTGCTATATAAACTACAAGTCGTCACATGGCACCTAGCCAGCTCATTCCTCTTGGGGTTCTTGGTTTGTGAGTCAGTCAGGATTTTTCCTCTATCACCATGTATAACCAGCACCTGTAATATCACATCTTCCCCCTTCATTGTGTGGTGCATGTGAGCATGTGTAAGTGTGCACACCTGGACCTAAGAGAGGGGGATTGGCAAAGGGGAGCAGGGAGAACATGAGAGTGAGAGCATGCAAACAGAGCATGAGAGAGAAGGAGACATCAGCAGAGAGATCAGGGAAAGAATGTGAAGATTCCTGGGGGGCTGACCTGCCTCCCAGCACTGCGGGACCCATCCCTGGTCCTGACCCTGCCCTTCCTGGTATGTCTGTGTATGACAATTGGCAAATAGGATGCCTTATACCCTCTTTCCTGCCTTTCTCTCTCTCTCTCTCTCTCTCTCTCTCTCTCTCACTCTCTCTCTCCCTTCCTTTTCTCCCCCCTCCCCCTTCTCTCTCCTCTCTCTCTCCTCTCTCTTTTCCTGCCTTCTCTGCCCAGTCTGCTAGGGATACTTGGTTAGCTGTGGTTATCAGAACCTCCAGGGACAGAGGTTTACTAACTGTTGAGGGAAAGAACAGATGAGGGTGAACCTGGTCAACCAGAACCATAGACAGAACTGAGAGTAACTCCTTGAGTGGTGCCCCCTTGTCATTTCTTCATTGGAGGCCTCAGTTTCCCCCACCCTTTAGGTACTGGGGGATTCACCAGCTGTGCGCCTAGAGAGGCATACTGCTTCCCAGTTATGAATACACTGAATCACAATCATTCTGAGATCACAGGATCTCTCACTTCTGTAAGTTTTCCTCCAAGAACTAAGGGAGCCATTAAGATGAAAAAGTGAGGGTGTGGGGTCTCTTATGAAGGCAAATGAAACAGCTTGAGATAATAGAAACTAAGTGCTTTTAAACATCTAGTATGTGCCAGGCACAGAGGCACATGCCTGTAAACGCCAGCCTATAGAGCATGGTTGGGACCGGGAATCGCTGTTCGAGTCCCGCCCAGGACAACATAATGAGACTTAGTTCCAAAAAAAAAAACAGCTGGGTGTGGTGGTGCACCTGTAATCCCAGCTACCTGGGAAGCTGAGGTTGGAGATTGCTTGAGTCTGTGGTACCCCAGATAACGAGAGCCTGCGGTACCACAGGCAAAAATGGCAAGACCTAGTCTCAAAAAAAATAAAAATAAAAACTAAACATCTAGTATGTGCCTGGAGTGTTCCATATTATTGTTTCATGTGCTCTTTACAACAACTGTGGAAGTACACAATTTCCTCTTTCACTCATGGAGAGACCAAATTGAGAATCTGCCCACGAATATGCAGCAGGTAGTTTGTGGACTAACGCCCAATTCAGACTCCCTACCCCACACTTTCAAGAGCAGAAAAAGTGTTTAGTTCATTTACTCCCAACTTCTTACTAGCAATTCAGAATTGTTTTTTCCACCTTCTACTGCAGGTCCTGAACCCATCCTATCCTACCTATTCTGAATATATTGCAGAAACATTCTGCTTAAATTGTAAGTTGATGAAAGGGCTGTAGAAAACTCATGCCATTGAGAATGAGAATGGTGTTAAGTCCATCACCAGCAACCTGTAGCCACAGCTACTCCCTGTAATTCCATTATTCTTAGAAAAAACAATATAATGACTAAGAGAAAAAGCTGGTGACCAGTAGGGAAATGATGAAGGTAGAGAGAAAGGAAAAAAGAGGAAGGGTTTTTCAGTGTATCTCAAATTGGAGCAGGTATCAACAACCCATTTAGTGATTACTGCAGAACTCACTATACAGCTAACCAGCTAACCAAATGAAGGTCAGGAGACAAGTCTACTGGGACCTTAGAAAAGGGGAGTTCAGGCTGGGCATGGTGGCACATGCCTGTAGGTGGCAGCCTAGGAAGCCACCGCAGGGACCAGGGATCGCAGTTCGAGTCCCGCCAGGGGCACGTAGTGAGACCTAGTCCCAAAAAATTAGCTAGGTGTGGTGCGTGCCTGTAATCCCAGCTCCTGGGAAGCTGAGGCTGGGGATTGCTTGAGTCTGTGGTACCCTGGGCAACATGAGCCTGCAGTCTCACAGGCAAAAATAGCGGGACCTAGTCTCAAAAAAAAAAAAGAAAAGAAAAGAAAAGAAAAGAAAAGAAAAGAAAAGAAAAGGGGAGTTCATACAAAACAGCCATCAACTAGTCAAGCTCTATCATAGACTTTTCAATTCTTCTTTGCCTTACTGTGTACCTTTGCCGCAACCCCCAACAAGAGATGGAATCTGGATCCCCTTCTCATCAATGCAGACTAGTTTTGTGAACTACTCTGACAGAAAAAACAAAGCGGAAGTGACTGTGCCAATTCAGGACCAAGGCTTTAATGGGCTCCCTTTCTGGCCAACATGGAAATAAGTTTACACTTACCTATCTAGTGAGGTCCCAATAACCCAGCCTCAGAGCTATACCACCTCACAGCTGAGGAAAACACATGGAGGATCCAGGTAAGAAGCATACATTGGGGAGTCAACAAGTAGTTACTGTCTTAAATCTCATAACTTTTTGGTATGATTATTATGTAGCTTTAAGAACTTTTGTTTTAATGTTTCCTCATGTCTAAAACTGAGGTAGTAATTGTCCACCTGGTCTGTGGAGCCACTGTGCAAACAGAAGAACTTCAGGAAATATTGCATTAGAATAAGTATGAAAATCAAGCCAGGCACGGTAGTGCGTGCCTGTAAGCTTTAGCCTGTGAAGCGGCTGGGGCTAGGGATGGCTGTTCGAGTCCCACTCGGGGCAACATAGCGAGACCTAGTCCCAAAAAATATCTGGGCGTGGTGGCACGCACCTGTAATCCCAAGTACCTGGGAATCTGAGGCTGGAGATTGCTTGAGTTTGTGGTACCTCGGGCAATGTGAGCCTGTGGTTCCACCGGCAAAAGTAGAGAGACCTAGTCTCAAAAAAAAAAAAAACTATGAAAACCGAAAATAAAAATGGGAGTCTCTCATTGCCTATGCCTCTCACCTAAAAGAACGCAGAGTTCTTGCTCTCAAGTCAGGCGTGTCCTTGACATTCTGCTGGGCTGAGTGTGCACCAAATTCAGCATTCCCAATTACTAGATTTAATCATTCAGCAGCAGGCGGATTCTGCAGGATTGAACCGTTCACTGTGCCCAAGTGAGTTTTAAGGATGACAGATTGATTTTTGCTTCCTGAAAACAAATTTAAATTGATGAGTCCTTAATGAATTCTTTCTTGGGTGGGGGGGGGGAGGATAAGGAATTCACATAAAGGCTTTAATCACTCTGTGAATAAGAACTGTTTGCCAAGTTCTTGATGCTGAGAAGGCACTGGATTTCCCCTGTTGAAGAAGTTGCACTTGTTCTGTGAGAGCAGTTCCAGGGCTGTCTATTTCTGCTTTAGTTGTCAAGACTCTCCAACAGTAGGAAGTCAATCAACAAGGATTTACTTAGTCTAAATTATCTACACCAACCTAGGTGCTTGGTGGGGAGTGAGAAGTAGAATGCATAGCCTGTTCTTTATTCATTTGACAAGCATTTCTTGATTACAAACTCTGTTCAAAATGCCATTCAAAGGATTTGGAACGTGCTATTAAAGTAAACTGACAAGAAACCTCATCTCCTCTGGGGGTTTTCTATTTGGAGAAGAAAGATTAAAATAAATAAATAAATCCAACAAATGAGTAAATGATATAGAATATAATAAATACTTAAGTGTTGTAGACACACTGGAATGTAATGAGGGGGTTAGAGATGTGGAGTGGACTAGGAACATCAATTTTAAAGAGGACATTCAGAGAGTGCTATGCTTCTTATCCACCTCAGTTGATAAAACCATGTAGTCTACAGTGAGTGGTTATAACTGAGGGGAAGAAAGCAACTTGGGAATAGGGAAGATCCAGAAAATCTGAGGAAGCATATACTATTCAGCAGCACATACTGATACACTGAGAATGTCTTGAACCAGCTCACTATGCCCAGTTACACACATCACTCCCAAGTCAGTGTTCAGTGTTGCTGAGTTGGTAGTTTACAACTGGTCATGATGAATTCACTTACACTTTGGGAATTGACAAGGCCTCCAAATCAGGGCCATATTCTTTTTAAATTAAGAATTTAATTAAATTTAAATTAAATTAAGCATTTCCTGGCACACCACAGAGTGGACCCCACTTCCAACCACATCCTAGGAAGGGTGCAGTTGCTTGCTCTTTAATAATAAACATAAAAGACAATGACATGCAATTATAAGGAAAGATCACTAGGACAAAGTTCCCCAGGAAAAGTTTTTTTTCAAAGGAGCCCCTTCAAGGAGTTATTAGATGGATCTTGGGTAGGGACAGAAAGAAAAGGAGAGTGGGTTAGAGGATGATTGTCCAAGCCAGGTGTGGAAACTGGGCTCACGTGGCATTTTAGAAAACTTCCACCAAGCAAACTGCAAACTGACACTGAATTCAGCTTCTTGCAAGGTAGCATGGGATGCTTTCCAAAATTGAACTAAAATTATCTTGTCTTTCACGCCCCCACCAAATTCATTCCTAGCTCTCTGAAAATGCTGCAAACCTTGATGAACTTGGTCCACATATCTTTAGGAATAGAATGTGGGTTCAGCATCTGTTGGATGGGAGTTCTCTGAATTTTTCTTCACAGAAGAATGAGCTGGTAAATAGAGACTAGAAAGCAGAATGTCCAGCTTCTTTTCCCATCCCTGTAACTACTTTGTTTGGTAACATCAGGCAACTTATTTCAATATCCAGTCTCCTCACTTTAAAATGATCAGTTCACATCCTTCCCTCATTGGCAGGTAAAGATGGACAATGTCATTTTAGGGAACTATTCTAAACTGTTTTAGAAAGATAATTATATGCTGAAGAGAAATGGAACCTTGTTATTTTTATACCAAACATGAATGTAAACATCCTAGAAATGCTTAAAAGGGAGAAAAATCCCTAAGTAGATGTTTCTGCTCTCAGGGAATTCATTTTCTCTTAAAGTTCTCCTCCTCGAGACCATAAGTTTATAAGTAGAATTTCCACACCAAGCTCAGGTGTGGTTCAGAGTGTCAGGCTACTTATTTGCAGTGTAGGGAACCAGTCAGGAGCAACCTTTGAGCCTGTTGTGGGCAGTTCTCATTGTGGACTCCAGGGAGAAGGTAGAGCTTTCCTTTCAAGACTCCACCCCCTGAAGT
Source organism: Uropsilus gracilis (assembly GCA_004024945.1). Taxonomy (NCBI): domain Eukaryota; kingdom Metazoa; phylum Chordata; class Mammalia; order Eulipotyphla; family Talpidae; genus Uropsilus; species Uropsilus gracilis. The sequence goes on from PVHY01001782.1 coordinate 121,406, forward strand.
CCCTAAAGGGGAACTGGTGGAAATTAGAGATAGAGTTGGTGCTTTGGCAGTTAAGCTGCTAGGCTTCAGCAATAAACCTCTGGCAACTGGGCAGTTAAAACCACTGGTTAGGAGCCGTGTTTGTGGAGAAACCACCAGCTTGTCACATGTGCCTTCAACTAGGACGGCAGTCACTATCTGGAATAGGACAAATGGCATCTGGTCATGTACTGACCAATAATCTCTCTCTCTCTCTCTCTCTTCCTCTCTCCCTCCAATCCCTTAGTAATAAATCCTGTTACTGTTTCAAATCATGTCCTACAGTTGTGAGCACCACAGGTAAGGACCCACCAGCTGAGTCATCCCTCTGTCCCAGGTTTCTCCTATTTCAGTAGTAGAGTACATGGAGTGATGGCGATATCCTGTTCAAACGCCATGGTTCAGCATGACATTCACTCACTGCCCAGCATCCTTGTTCTGACACCCCAACCCGGAGAGAATGCAGCAGTTTGCAGTGTCCAGCTCACAATGGTAGATCTCAATGATGGGAGAAAACTCAGCAGATGAGTCGCTCTTTAAATTCTTGGTCAGCAGCATCAATGAGGATTCAAGACCCACTAAACAAAACTATTTCACATCCTTTCCGCATCTCCCTTCACTCCTACTAACAATTCTCTTTAGCTGACAGCTGCCATAACAAGCACACCATAGACAAGGTCGTTTAAATAATTTTTCTCACAGCCAGGCACCTTAGAAGTCCAAGGTTGAGGCACTGGTGGATTGGTAAGGACTTCCTGTCTCTCCTTACAGGGGTACTCATCCTTGAGACTCCCAGGCATTCCATCTCCTAATTGCCTCACACTGGAGATACTACTTCAATTTACTAGTGGAGATAAGAACACAAATATCTATCCCTAGCATTAACCTTCCCTTACTCCTGATTCATAACATAGAAGCCCCAGATAAAACTTTCCTATTGTTCCCACCACTGCTATTTATAAAAAAATTAATACATTTGTTTTTCACTCTTGCAAAGAACAGTACCCTTTTCTCCCAAAGGCCTGTTCCTCCAGGAGAGTCTTCTTTCCCACTAGGAAAGGAGGCTTTATTTAATGGGCATATAAATTATGAGTATGGTTGACCTTTTATTAATTGTGTTTATTGAGGTAAAGTTGATTTACAACAATTAGGAGTATAGGTTTATATCTCTATAAATGTATATTATCATGCCACACCCTCACCTAAGCCAAAGTCATCCACCTTCATTTTTTTCAGCATCCCCAGATCAGTGTTTATCACCTCTCATTCCTTAGTCTGTAATCTTTTTCTTGACCTGATTATTCCTGTGAAGATTCTGTGATGTGCTAGTAACCACTATTTCATTTTCAATATTTTTTATTTAAAAAAATGTGTAAGTATGCATGTGTGTGTCTGGAGGAGAGGGGGAGAGAGAGAAAGAAGAAGAAAGAGAGATTGACAGTTGTTGTGTCTGCCAAACAAAATGATCAAGTCACTCATAAGGGAGAGAAACCAAACTGGTTCCAGAGTTCTCCAACAGTATTCAATGCCAGAAGAGAGCAGTTTAAAAGACCTTTAAGGAAAAGTTTTACCCAAGGGTTTTCTAGCCAACTAAATTATCCTTCAACTATAAAGACTACAGATAGCTTGAACATGAAAGAATTCAGGGCATACCCATTTGATAAACCTTTTATTTTTTTTTTTTTGAGACTAGGTCTCGCTATTTTTGCCCATGGACCCACAGGCTCACATTGCCCAGGTACCATGGACTCAAGCACTCCCCAGTCTCAGCTTCCCAGGTAGCTGGGATTACAGGCACGAGCCACCACACCCAGTTATTTTTTTTGGAACTAGGTCTTGCTGAATGTCCTTAATGGGACTTGAACCGCAATCCCTGGTCCACACCATGGCTTCCTAGGCTGCCGCTTACAGGCATGCCCCACCATGCCCGGCCCAAACCTTTTCTTGAGGAAACTACCAGACATTGAATGTCAGCCAACTGAGATAATTGGGGAAATTATGGAGAAAAATGATTGGCAGCAAGCTTTAAATACATTTACTGCAGACTAAAACTAAAATAATTCTACACATTAGAATAATTGAAAAACATGTTTTTAAAAATGTGTCCTGACAATATAAAAGTAATGTAATTACAAATATTGGTAAAAGAAGAGAGAAAGCAGATGAAAATTAAAATGAGTTTACTGATTTCTATAGTTGGAATAACTGGAGGTCAGAAAAACATTCCTCAGGTTGACAGACTGAGTAACAAATAAGCTTTAGATATTGGAGTTTTGTGCCATTCTTATAACTTTTCTCTCAAGTTGAGATTATTTCAAATGCCACTTCTTCAGAGCAATCTTCCCACACTACCAAATCAAAAGCAGTTACCTAATATTTTCTTTTCATGAGAAATGTAAAGAGCTTCCCATCTCTGAAAAGCTATAGATACTGCAGCCATCTCAACTGTGTTTAACTGATGACTCAGACATGACTAAGTATGTCAAAGAGTGGATTCAAGGCCAGGGGTAGGGATAAGCACTAAACTTACAATGCCACTCAAAACTCAGAAATCAAGATAAATAATGTTTCATATAATATGCTAAAGTCAAAATTCTTGCCAAACAGCCCATGATAAACAAAATATCACAATTATAAAGACAAGATTCAAATCTGTACTTTATGACCCAACTTTACTCAACTTTACTCCCACTGTTGGTTGTAGCAAAATTTTATAAAACCAGATGACCAGTCTATGGACTTATACTGGCCATTTTTAAAATGGTTACTGAAGCTTTTGGTTTCTCCCTAAAATGCACCTCACCCTAGTCTCAATCCCAAGGGGGTAGGAGCACCCTGGAGCACTATCATCAGGGTCCAGGGAAGATATGTGATTGTTCAAGGTGATGGCCTAGCCTTGGGAAGGCACTCCTGAGCCTAGGACAGGGTCTATCCTCAGACTGTCACTTCTCCTGGTGGACAGAGGCACTGCTCCTGTGTGGTTGACCAACTTTGCAAATTGCATCTTCACGAAGTTCACATCATTGACACTAACAATTTATAAGCCAGGGCTTCTTGAATGTCAGATAGCTTTCATCCTGAACTCTATAGCCTGAATTACTGCAGATGCAACGGGGCACCTGGGGGTTCAGAATCTGTTGTTTCTAGCTTGTGGTAGGCTACTGGCCAGTGGGCTGGAGGAACCCAGCTCTTCTGAATGTTCTTTGGTTTCCAGAGTCTTGCCGTTTTTCATTATTGTTTGGAGCCTGGCAAGAAGAGATGGAATGAATAGATCTGCAGTGCATTCAAAGTCCTTTCAGGTGGTAGATGGAACTAGACTCTTGACAAGGATCAAATATAGCACATGCAGATACCAGATTAAAATGCCTAAAATCCACATAATATTTCAAGCCAATGTCCCTTCAATAAAAAATTTTAAATAAAAAGCAAAATGTCTAAGAACTCTTTTAAAAGCCCAAATGGACTGAGACCTGAATTCTTTTTTTTTTTTTTTTTTTTTGAGACTATGTCTCACTGTACTGCCTGGGGAACTGCAGATTCACATTGCCCAGGGTACCACAGACTCAAGTGATTCCCAGCCTCAGCCTCCCTTACAGGCACATGCCACCACACCTAGCTATTTTTTGAGACTAGGTCTCATTATGTTGTCCCGGGTGGGTCTCAAACCCACAGATTCATGCAATTCCTAGTCTCGGCCTCCCTTCCTAGGCTGGGATTAAAGACACATGCCACCACGCCTGGCCCCCTAAATTCATTTTTTTGGTTAAATTCAACATTACTAGAAACACTCCAATAAAGGCAATGCTGGCAGGAAATTCCCCAGAGGTGCACTGCCACTGGGAGAGGAATCAGATGCCTGGACTTCCTTTTCCCAGGGTGCATTATTTCCTAGGAGCTTGGTTCCTGCTGTCAAACACCTCTAAATTCAGTCTCCTTGGCTGGAGCCTCATGCTTTGGAATAACAACTAAGCATGTCAGTGTGAATTAAAGTAGTTCTAAATGTGTGATACCAAGTTAAGACACCAGTGCCATGAATGGGAATTGGGACAAACAACACATAACAGATGATCATTCCTAGGTATGAGTGGGACCACTTTTCAGCAACAACATTGAGACTGTAAAAGATCTTGTCATTGACAGACTGATTTAATCATCCCTCCTTCTGCCTGGCAGAGCCAGGACGAGCTCAGCATTTTGGACTACACAGGTGTCTGGTAGAAAAGGTGGAGTTCTGCTAAGCTGGGCATAAGGGATGTTGAGCGATTTATTGAAAAACCAGAACAGATGTAATCATATTTGCACACCCAAGCTGTTGACCTCATTCATGCTAGCTTCGGTAGATAGTCAATAAAGTTGTTTCTGTGAATGTCTGCTGTAATCGCTGGGTCTACCCATTCTCTGGGTCTACTTTTTACTATAGTAAGTGCTGGTTAATTAGAGAAGGGGCTAAATGATGAGAAAGGAGAAAGTTTCTTGTGACTGTCATGCTTCTATCCACCAGCAACCAACTTTCCTAGATGAAAAAGATTCTTGTCTTTATCAATAGGGGACTATATATTTTGATATCATCTTTCCTCAAATCAGCAAATATTTATCATGCTCTTTTGCAAAGTGTACCCTTGCTCCAAAAAATCTTGTCTGTTAAAGTGTTTGGAATTCATTCCCTGCTGTGCCTCATTACTATGCAGGGTGAGTCACGGATCTGCATTTCTCTGTGGTATCAGGTAAAGAGGTTACAGTAGAACCGAGCCCACATATTTGAATATCCAGATTTCTTCCTTGTTAGATACACAAATAGTCTTTAACAACCTCTGGTGTTACTAGTCCCATAAACAGGTAAGCATCCAAAGCAGACAGATCCAGGTTTTATGGAGTCAGAAGTGTATATAATTTATGGGGGTCTGCCTTCATAGAAAAAGTATAGAATTAAAATTAGGTATGAAAATGAGAAAATAAATCACAACAAATTAGCATTTTCTTAAGCTGATAGATTCAGAAAAGCTTTTTTTTTTTAATCTGGGGAAAGTTATATATTTTTATCAATTTGCTGGCTAATAATTTTTCCTACGTGTTTACTTCAATATCCTTGATCATTGCTTTATATGACAATGATTTTGGAACATCTTTTTTTTTTTTTTGGAGACTAGGTCTCTCTATATTGCCTGGAGCACTGAAGACTCAAGTGATCCCCAGCCTCAGCCTCCCAGATAGCTGGGATTATAGACACCACCCATGGTGCCTGGCTGCTTTTTCAAAACCAGGTCTTGCTATGTTACCCAGGGTAGTCTTGAGCCTGTGAACTCAAGTAAAACCAAGCCTCTCACCTCCCAGCGCTTGGACAACAGGCATGCGCTACCACGCCCAGCTGGAATATGATTAGTAGCATGGAATGATAAGCCCCGCGTTTGTTCTGGCATTGTCGTTTAAGTTTGTTTTCTTAGTGTTGGTAATTCGTAGTGCTGTTATTAAATTTAAAATTAATATTTGATAAAATTAGCCGGTCATGGTGGCTCGTGCCTGTAATCCCAGCTACCTGGGAAGCTAAGGCTGGGGATTGCTTGAGTCTGTGGTACCCCCGGCAATGTGAGCCTGTGGTTCCATGGACAAAAATAACGAGACCTAGTCTCAAAAAAAAAAAAAAAATTAATATTTGATAAAATTAAATTTATCAAATTTCTTTTACGTGAAATTCAGAATTTGGAAGAAATTTCCAAAGCTTTAATTTTGACACTGTACTTCAAGGCCTGTTTCTCCTCGCTGCTCCTACTTCTGTAACTGATTGTTGAGTATATAGTCATGTCACCTTCAGTTCCTCTGCTTGTACTTCATGTCACCACACCTGTATGACCAGCAATCCTACATAAAAGTAAATATAAAAGTGCTTAAATAAATATAAAAGTGCCTGTCAACCACATCAATATTACAAGTGTCTAGAAACCAGCCTCCCCTTACCACTCACCTGGATCCCTAAAAGGTTCACGGCCATTCCAATATCACTGGCATAAGGTGAAATATGACAGACGACAAGACCAATAGCATGGACACCAGTTCTAACCAATTATGGCTAAACTGTCACCACTTTTAAACTATTACCAAAGCAGGTGACTATGTGAACACAAGGCTCAGGTCTCTCCACTAGAAGGGAACAGTGCAAGAGGGGGGCCCATGAAGCTTAAGTTTCATTAGTTTGACTACAGAGCTTCTGGGGTTATGAATCATAAGTCCCTACATGTTTCCCAGGCCTAGATGTTCTTTTGTGTTCTCTTGACTGATCTTACCTTTCTTCTTTCCCTGGCTCAGTTCCTGCCAAAGTGGCCTCTGCTCTGTTTTTGCTGTCTGTCTATCTTACTCTTGGAAGTTCTTTTTTCCAACATCTGATGTTCTTACCATTAATCTTAGCCAAATGGAAGGTCCACTTTCTTAGAGAAAGTCCCCCTAATCAAAGATAATCATTTCCTGCCTACTGGACTCTGAAAATGAGACTTGCCCATGAGTTCTACTTGGCTGGCTGGCTATGATCCAGCCACCACCTCCTAGAAATGCTTTGACCCATTGTTTGAAGCACAGTGGAATGTGACTATACCCTTTGGGCTCTGTACCTGGAACGTCATTCCTCAACACTGGATCATGATCTGTCTCCAACCACAAATTCTGTCCTGGCCCAATTTCTGAGCCAATCATAACTGATCGGGCTGAAATGGTGTAGATGACCTCAGCTCTACTACACTTCCCACCCTCCCTTAGGAAAGAAAGGGCGTGGACTTTTTACCCCTGCCATCCTTAGAACCCACTTGCAACATTGCTTCCAATATATTTCATGATCCATTCCAGTAGACCTGTTATCTCGGGGATTTCTGAATTATGGTCCTCAACATACTATCCTCAACAACAAATGACATCTGACTTATACTTATTAAATTTTCTGCAATATTCAATCTACTGATGGTGCCATCTTTTTGATACTTTTCCCCTTGCTCTCCGTACTGCCTGCATCCTTAACTACCTTTCTATTTCACACCCGTAGTTTCTTTCCCTAATAATTGCTTACATTTAGGCCTACCACTGTGATCTCCTTCCAAATAATCGCCCTGAGCCTTAACTATAACCTCTAACGGTAACTCCCAACTCTGATGTTTTTCTCAACCTCCAGACTGTATTTTCCGGTTACAGACTCCACATACCAAAACGGAAATCCTAATCTTCACCCATAGGATTTTCTTCATATGCCCTCTCTCTCTCATGAACAGTCTACCCACTCACCATGGGCCAAAAATCTCTATTTCTCTGCTGTTTTCCTTCAACAAACCTGTAGGGCCAAATCATTCAAACCCAATTCCATAACATCCACTCATTTTTCACAACCACCTCCCCAGTTTAGTGGTACCCACATTAAAAGTCCTTTCTCCAAGTGTTCCTCAGTCTGATTTTCCTGCTTGCCAGTGACTTTTTTCTGTAACACAGATTTCTGCATGTCATTTTCTTGTAAAAAAAAATAAAAAGTCACACTCTCCTAGATGTGACCTGAACATCTCCCTAATTTGCCTTGTACTTAACTTCCCTGCTGAATTCCCACTGATGGACATCAGCCCCTGATGGACATCAGTTACCTGACTAGGTGGGCCCTCTCCATGCCTGGCTATGTTGTTTCATCTGCGCTATGCTCCCCCTCTCTTCCAGAATCATCCTCTCATCCTTCAAACCAACCCATCTTCTCAATGAAACAGAATCATGCCCTCCTTGGAGGCACAGCACAGGTCTGGAAAGATGTCAGTGCTGATAACCCCTGTGAGGCTCCTATACATTTACACAGAGACTTTTTGGATCAAGCAGTAAGTTTTGCAAGAGCAAGTAGTGGGCCTTCCTACTTGTTTTTCTCCATTCTTGGCACTGTGCCTCTGCTCCGTAAGCTACGGTTGTTGTGGAGGCTGTGGCTTGGAGTCCTTGGGGACAGCATGACTCACTGTGGTGTGATAAGACAGCTCCATAGAAAGGGCTCTGGGATTGTCAGAAAATAAACTTAGACTCATTCATTGATGTATGACTTTGGGCAGATTTTTCACCCTCTCCTGACCTGATTTTTTTTCTCATCAGCAAAGTCAGAATATTTATAAATTTACAAAGATTAAATGACACAATGGGCAATACTCATATCTGGAAGGCTCTTGAATATGGTTTGGACTTCACATTGTTTCAATAAAGCTCACTTGGATTGTTTTGATTTTGTTTTTTGTTGTTTAACCTAGGAAACATATTGCAGTCCAGACAATTACTTTAAAATGAAATACATTTCAAAGATCTTTTAAAAATTCATAGTAAGGGAATAAAACTAGTAGCTAAAACAATAAGGTGGCAAATGCTATAAAACACTCATGATAGTGCTTGACACAGTAAATTATAATAATTTATTGGTTGTATGTTTCTTATATGAGCTTCTCAAGGGAAAAGACTGTGACCTTTCTCTCTACCACCCAGCATAGCTCTTGGCATGGAGAAGGCATTCAGTATATGTTTATCATCTATTTGGAGAGCAATTTCACAATCCTACACAAATTAAATTACTCATAGCCTTTGACCTAAATATTCCAGTTCTAGGGATTTATCTGACAAATCGACTTGCACAAGTATGCGAATGGTAAGTGGTATTGTGAATAATAGTAAACTAAAAAAGCAAGCAATCTAAAAATGCTTTATATATCCAGAAACTAGAGATCTGGTTATGTCAATAAATAAAGGAACATATAACATTAAAAACTGTGATGGAGATATCTAGGTACTGAATTGGAAAGGCAACAAATATATACTGTTAAATGAAACATCAGCTGTTCAGTGCAAATATTGATACATACACACATTCAATACAACACATGCAGGTAAAAACAATTTCTAATGGACATACAGGAAGCTGTTTATAGCGATAACCTTTATAGAGTGGGACTGAGGTACCAAAAGAAAGAGGAATTACTTTCATGTTCACTGTTTATCCTCTACAATGTGAAGTTTTTACTATAAGCAGAAATTAATTCTAGGTTTTTTTTTAGATAATAGAATAAACAAATACATGTTGAACAATTCCACTTTGAGCTTGCCTGGATAGAATTTGTTTGTTTTATTATTAATTCCTATCAGCGGGGTAAAAAAAAAATGATATGTAGCAGCTTCTTTCTTTTCCTTGATGTGAGTTCAAAGACTATAGGAACAATTTCCGGAACATTCAGTTGCACAGCCGGCATCCCTGGTGGTTTATCAATGTCACTAAGAGGTCCAGATGCATTTATAATCCCACCCCTAAGAATTGGTTGTGGTTTGTTTTCCATGATCAATTGCCAGTCCTGTCTTACACTCTGTTAGCAGAAAGCACATCCTCCCCAGGACAAAAGGGAGAATGGAAAAAAATACAGCTTTGCCGATTGTCTCAGCTCTTTCTCCATAAGCCATGTGGCTGCCTTAACAGTTGTCCCCAAGCTGGCACTGCATTTTAAAAGAGAGGGATCTCTAGCAGTAAGTGGTGGTTATTAATTTTAAGCTTCCTCAAAATGTTTTTTGCAGCTTAATGTCAGAAAACTGTATTATTATATGTCTGATACTCTCTTGCCAAAGCCGTGTGTTTGCTCCCAGGATACAAAATGAACACAGAAAGCTTTCTGGTTGGTTCCCAGGAGCATCTTTTGGAGACAGGACAAAAGGAAGGCCGCCAAGCCAGTCAGGTCCCGCTGGGGCTGTCACTGAGAGTGCCAGGCCCTCCCCCTCCCGCCTGCTGCCCTGCCCCAGGCTAGCGGTAGCCTTGAGTATGGCCCTCTGTCCCTAAGCTTGTCCAGAGGGATCCCAGTGTGACCTTTTGGGCCATTTGGAAGTCCCAGATAGCAGTAGACATCCTAGAGAAGAATAAAAAGGTCAAGATTCACTATTGAGAAAAGAAGTACAAAACAACAGGTACAAAAGAACATGAGAACCCAGAGCAACCGGTACACAGAGGTCTTTCAGATCCCTGCCATCTGGGCTGAGTCAGAAACACAAACTATTCTTCCAACTTACTGACTCTTGTGCCTACAGCTCACTGAGAGAAGGGGTGGGGAGGGAGCAAAGCTAACTAGCTTTTGCATTTCACTAAAACATTTATTTCTGGCATAATCTGCCAGTAAATTAGATCATAGAGCTGTCAGTTTTTTAAACCATGCAATTCATTAGGGGAACAAACTTAAAATATACTCAGTCTAAAATAACATTTACCAAGAGACAGGACTGATTTATGTAGCTCGAACAGATCTAGGAACTGGAAGAGAGAGCAAAAGACAGAGAATCACAACATTTATTTTATGGCACTATATCAAATGTACTCTTTTTAAAAACACAAGTAAGGCAATCATATTAGTAATAATAACAACCATTTCTGGAGCGCCTACCCAGTATCAGGTCAGGTACTTTACAAAATTTCTGTCCTACCACGTGGTAAATGGGATTATTCTCATTTTTCAGATGAGAAGTCTGAGAATCAGAGAACTTGCTAAGGGTGCACCTTGAGTAAGTGGCAAAACCAACCCAAGGCAAAACCAACCTGCAACAAAATACAACTCCTAATTTAACCTGAAAAAACATATGGTGTTTTTGCTTGAAACTATTCAAACACTGGCCACAAGAATCTCATAGCAAAAAATGACTTTGAACCCTGAGTCCAGAAATATTATTATATTTCTTGCTAGTATAGCTGTATTCTTGCCCAGTAGAGTATGAGCTGTCTCAAAAGGCAGCTTTTCTCTGCTCCAGAATCATATACCCAAAGTTATTTGGATGTCCCACAAATATTTCCAACTCATCATGCCCAGAAGTGACCTCAGCTTTCCCCACCTAAATTAACACCTCCTAAGTGCATAGCCCCTTTACCCTCCCCTAGACTCCAGGTAAGAACTTGGGTAACCTCCCATCTCCTGACAATCACCAAGTCATGTCAGTTTGCTCCATAGTAACTCCGATGTGTCCATGTTTTCCTGTCTGTAAGATTGCAGCCCCAGTGCAGGGAAGCCCATGCCTCTCCCACTACTACAACTGCCTCCTAACCCTTTCCTCAATCTTGTTCCATACCAACTATCCCCACTTTGATTTCAGAGAAGAGACTCCAAGTAAATATAATGATAACATTTTTATGCTCAAGCCTAATGACCTTGCCATTACCTCTTCCCCAAATACATTTTACCCAATTTCATTGAGTTAATTCATATATTGTACCCATTTACCCATTCAGTGTATATAGTGCAATGGTCTTAGTGTGTTAACAAAGTTGCACAACCATCACCACAATTCATTTTAGACCACTTCATCACCCAGAAAGAAATGCAATACCTATTAGCACTCATTCCCATTTCTCCTCCACTTCCTTCAGTCCCTAGCAAACATCAGTCTACTTTTTGTGAATTTGCTTATTCTCACATCTTAGATAAATGGAATCATACTGCATGTGGTCTTTTGTGATTGACTTTTTTCACTTAACAAATGCCTTAAAGGTTCCTCCAACCTGTAGCCTCTTGGTAATTTATTCTTTTTCATAACTAAATAATATTCCATTGTATGGATATATACATTTGTTTATCCACTCACCTGCTAATGGGCATTGAGTTGTTTCCATATTCTGCTACCATGAGTAATGTTGCTATAATAATTTACATACACATTTTTGTATGCACCTATGATTTTGTTTTCTTGGATAAACAGGAATGAATCTGCTAGGTCATAGGGTAAATTTTATAATAAAAAAAAAAAGTTAAGCTGTTTTCTAAGGTGGTTAAACTTGCACCTGATAGTTTAAGTTCAAGTTTTTAACAGTTTACAAAGCCCCTCCTAATCTTATTGTAGCCTACTTTCCATCTGCATTTCCATCCTTACCCAACTCAACATTGTGCTTCAATTATGACCAACTCAGGACAGTTAAAGAGTTAACTATCTTTTTTCTCATTTATGTTTCTATACATAGTTTCTATACATGTTTCTATACATTTATGTTTCTATACATATACTAGTGCTTGGACTTCTCTCCAGGTTCACAATGCCCACTCATTCTTGGCCTCTGTTTCTAGGACCCCAACAAAACTAGAGAGCTCTTCTGCTCACTTGCATAGTCATTGCTCTAGCAATTCCTGTGGCCAGACACAGAGCCACAGTCTGTTTGCTGGCCTCCGTCCTTCACTAAAATAAGCTTGCTGAGGGTCTAGGATAGTTCTTGGTATTTTGAAAGTTCTCAATATTTGATAAGACAAAATATCTCCAGCATGTTATAGTCAGCACTTCTCCTCCCTGTTAGATGAAAGTGATGTGTGATGACCCAGGACTCTACTCTGCTGAAGGAAATTGTTCACAGACCATCTTGGAAATCTACCATATGATTTTAAAAATAAAGCATTTGTAGTTCCTTCCTAATTCTGTTTTGCTCAGGCTAATAATAAAATGAGTTGGCTTTTCTTGGGTATATATCAACTGACAGTAGAGGGAGCCAAGCCAAGAATGTGTTAGGTGGCAAGTAGGAATCCGCATGTGATTAAAATAGGCCGTGTGTAATAACGGAGAATAGAAAATTACTCAAATGACCAACAATTGGTAAAGAGTTAACTAAATACTGATGAAGGCATTGTCATTCACCATATATATGGAAAGGTCTTTTGGAAATAATCCTTTTTTTTTTTTTTTAAGAGAGACTAGGTCTCAATATGTCGCCCAGGGTAGTCTCAAACCCAGGTAGCTGGGATTACAAGTGCTTGCTTTTGGAAATAATCTTAAAAATAGAACATCAACTAGAATATACACATAGGTAACAAGCATGCGTTGTATACATTGTGTATATCTGACAATGACCAGAGAACTATGTCACCTTAATAGTGACTTAGAGTGAAATCTATTTTGTCTTTTCTACATTTTTAAGGTTTTGTTGTAAAGTCTATAGTAAATAATTGTAAATAATTCCAAAATGTGCATCATAAATTGAATCTACTGAGCTTTGCTAAGGTAACTAAGGGGACTTTGTATAATTTTTTGGCTACATATGATGCATTCCACCCCTTCGTTTAAAATATATATGTGTGTGTATACATACACAGGCATACATATGTCTTGCTTACTGTTCTTAGAGAAGCAAAATGTTTCACTTCTCTACTATATCATGCCTCCTGTACTTCTGAGAGTCAGACAAAACAAGCACTATGGTTATTCGCTCTTTATCAGTTTAACTTTATACACAAACTGAAACAGATTTGTGAGGAGACTTGTTCAAGGTTACATAGCCAGCAAGGGTCAGAACCAACAGCAGAAGCCAGGTATCCCAACACAAAGATAGCTCATTTATCTCCAAAAACCTGAGCCAGATGAAGGGCTCAGCTCACACTCAGCATCTGCAAGGTTCTTCCTGAAGCACCTAGCACTGCACCCTACACAGGAATTATGGTCAAGGAGTTTTATTGGAAGGGTCAATGGGTAGGAAAGGAACAGGTGAACACGAATGAGCAAAAAGTCTTTAATTTAGGCAGTGGCATCAGTCTCCACCACACCTTCCTTGCTAATTTCAATTTTTCCTTTAACAAAATTTGCTTTTATTCATCTATTTACTCATTATTGGGCAACTACAATGTGTATGAAGCTATGCTCATAGCTGAGTTTTAGAAATAAGATATTATTAGCACCTTCAATATACTTAAAGTCTAGTTGGAAGATGAGATTTGTATTAAAAACCAAGCACAGGAATGGGCCGCAGAATCTGAGAGGAAAAGAAGGGTAAACAGCGTCCAGAGAGGCAGGGGACAGGGAAAAGGTGTTTAGTTCAAAGAATGGAGAGGAGCTTCATGGAAATGTGGCATTTCAGCAGGGCCTTGAATGACAGGTACAGTTTCACAGGAAGAGATGGGGGAGGACATTTCAAGAGAAGTACAGCATTTTAGCAAAGGCATGAGGTAAATTCTTTTGCAAAAGTGAGGATCTAAGAAACAGTCAGTTTCCTGAGAGAAAGACATTTCTGTTAAGTGGTGTGATCTTTTTTCTCCAGTCTCTTTGTCAAAAATGAGGTAGATGCTTGAGTCATTGCACCTGACACATGCAGTGCTAGAACTCAGGCCCCAGCTTTGGAGCGATATTCTAACGGGGCTCTTCATTCCCTCTCTTTCATGAACAAGGTAGCAATTATTATTAGCCCTATTTTACAGCAGGGGGTAAAACAAAGTTGCAGAGAGACCAGGAATTCTCTCAAGGTCACAGGATGACTCAGCTGAAAAGAAACACTAGAACAAAGGATATCCCTCTCCAAAGGAGGGTGCATGGGCACCTCAGCGAGAGTGGAGAAGTGCGTGCCATCCAATTCCTCCACATCCACATCAGACATTTTTCGCAGGCTTGCACTGCAGGTAGTATTTACTTGGTTCTCTCAGCACAGTGTGATTGTGGCAGAGTGAATGTGTGTCTATATTTTTCTCTCAAATAAATACAGGAAAGTCCACAGGACATACTAACCAGTTCATCACATAACAGGTTGCATGAATCAGAGTCAAGCTGACCATCAACCCAAGGGCAACAGTCTGTCTGGCTCTTGTGTTGGGACTGAAAGGGGCTTAGCTGGGAGGTGACTGGAACATGGCTCAGTAATGAGTGATGGGACCCAGTCCTATCACTTGCTCTGTTTGATCTTGGGCAACCGCTCAACTTCTTTGAATCTCCATTTTCTCATCTTTTTATAAAAGAGAAATGAGATGATATATTTGTATCTGTTTCTAATACACATGTTTTTAAATACTAAGAAAAATGGGGACAAATACTCATAAATCCATTAAAAATGGTTACCTTAGAGAAGGAGGAACTGATCAGCTTCTGTTTGTACTTATTTCACTTCTATTTTGTTTGGAATTGCTTACAAGGATGGAGGCAAAACAAAGAGCAATAATGATAGTAATTTTGTAAATTACGACATACAAGTACCTAGCACTACAATTGTCAAATATCATCATTGTTTTATATTTTAAAATTAATACAAGTGTAATGTAAGGCAGAAAATCTAAGCTTCTTGTCCAGAGCTCAATTTCTTGGGAGACAAAAAATGAAGGAGAAAATGCATAGCCTCTGGTTTTGAATTCTGTCCCGTCACATATCTACTCTGTGGTACTGGAGAAGTCCCAGCCTCACTGGAGCTCAGTTCCTTATCTGTAAATGAAAATTAGAATTAAAATCCCCTCCCCCAATAGACCTATGGGACAAGCCTGTAAAGGCTTTCCAAAGGCACATTTCATATGAATCACAGAAATAAAAACACTGCATATCTACAAAGCATCTATTTTATCCTGCTTCCTGCAGGTAGATTATTCCATAAGATACCTCAAGGATGTTGTGAAGGGTTCTCCTAAACTATTTAAATTGTAAATTGTTCTTTTAAAAACATTTTGTATTGTATGCTTGAGAGCATAGCTTTTTTTTTTTGCTTTCATCATAACAATAGTAAAATGGCAATTATGTCAGATAAAAGATATGTTCACTAGCCTTATTGTGTTGTAAGCACCCTGAAATCCAAATGTGCTTCAAGCCATCACACTGCCCGCCTTAAATACCCCAGTTATATATAAATTATATCTCAATAAAGTTGGGGAAAAAATGAACAGGAATATAATAGAGCCAGGAAAGTACATTGAAAAGCAGCCAACGTGGCTGCACCTTTTGATCTTTCTGACTGAGACAGGCTTTTCAAGTTTGTGTACTTGCGGTCAAGAGCTGGCCCTGGTCTTACAGTACTTCCCGGACAAATTGTGTTTACTCTACTGCAGCATTTGGTAGCAGATGTGTTTAAGGAGCCATAAACTTAGCAGAGATAGATGGAAACATGCTGGCTTTCCTCTGCCTTCCTTCCTCTGATTCAAACATTTCATCTGGCATACTGATGGATATTTCTATAAGAAAAGTGAACCTGGGCAGATTTTTCTTCAAATCAAAGCAGTTGGCCCTCTGGGTCCATTTCTACACTTGTAAAATGAAATTGCCTCATGGTGTAAGACGGAAATCAGACACTCCATGTCACGGTGTTGTGCTAGCTGGGAACAGTGAAGTGAACAACCCAGAAGAAAACCCACAAGAGGAGGACCCAAACTACAGAACTGTTGGATCACTTTTCTTGTCTAAGAAAAACTTTCCCAAAATTCAGAGGAACAGGGCAGTTTGCTTTCAAACTTCATAGACTGGTTTCCCCCAAATCTTCATTCCTTTTGCTTTTAATCTGAAGTCTAGGATTTCAGTTTGGGGAATGTGCTTCAGCCTGTGTTTTCTCCACCTCCCCACCTCTTGCTCCTCTCTCATCTTCCAAGACATCTCCAGGAAGCTAGCACATGCAGTCTCCTTGCTAATTCCATCTCTCAAGGATACCACAAAGGATATCAACAATTTTCTAAGCAATTTTGCCTCCTCTCATTTATAGCACACTTCCCACGAGCCACACACCATGCAAAGTGCTGCTTCTTCAGTCTTGCTTATAAGCAGCACACCAGTCTACAAAGTTGGGTTTTCATCTGTTCTACAATAGAAGTGAAGTGACTTGTTCAAGGTCACCCAGCTATTAAGGACAGAGGTGAGATTCAACTGGAGGTGCATCTGACCTCAAAGCCTTTCATCACTAGACTACACTGTCTCCTATCCTGCTAAACCTTTTATTCCACCTGGAGCAAACCCCCGCCCACTCCACCCTCCCCACAATAACAGGGCTGTCTTTCATTAAACCTGGAACATTCTTTCCCCTCCTGTAAGCCCTACCTACCTCTTGCCTGACTTCTCACACTCAGTTCAGGAGGTGGCTTTGCAGAGAGATACTTGACTGTCACACCCAGACCCACATCAAGTCTTTCACAGTCTTGTACTATATATTTTTTTAATTTTGATTGTTAGGTTCTTTCTACATCTCTCTCCCTGTGACCAACCTGAGGGCAATACCGGAAACTTTTCTGTGCATTCCCAGTGTTTAACCAGCGCTTAACTCTGGAACATAGTTGACCCTCAGTACTTGTGTGTTGACTGAATAAATCAATTAATATATAATGGATATATAAACAGCCACAAAAGTGACAACAAAGAAAAATTCAGCCCTGCTCCTTACCCCAGTACCCTCGTCCATATCAACTCAACCAACCAAGTAGCATTAAATCAATTCAGCAAAGATGTATTGAGCTGTAGGGTACTGTAGCAAAGTGCTGGCACTTTATGTCAAATACCTTATAAAGAAGAATCCTGTATTTTTGGGGGTTTTTTCCTGGCTAATTTTGGCTAGTATCATTCCTTCCAGATCCATATAGAGAAACCAAACAAAAGGACGAGAAAATGTTAAAACTAGCTGGGCACAGTGGTGCATGCCTGTAAGCAACAGCTTATGGAGTCACAACCGGGACTGGGGATCGTGGTTCAAGTCCACCTTACAGGCACACGCCTGTAATCGTAGCTACCTGGGTAGCTGAGGCTGGGGATTGCTTGAGTCTGTGGTACCACGGGCAACGTGAGCCTGTGGTTCCACGGGCAAAAGTAGCAAGACCTAGCCTCAAAAAAAGAAAAAAATGTTAAACTAACAGGTTAATAACAGAACTGAAGCATACAGCAAGGGAAGGGGAGGGAGAGTGAAATCAGAAAAGGGATGAGCAAAAGGGATCATGGTGATGGTTCATGGGTGATATTGTGGTATACAATGATGTAAGAACAAATACATAGTTATATATATATAATCAATAAATTAAAAAAATAATTTTAAAAAGATTCCTGGGCACCAATTTCAAAGAAGCATAAGAATCATACCTTTACCATAGGATTGTTGGGGGTTAACAATCAGCAGAGGGCTATGAAAGCACTCTGGCCGTTGCAAAGTAGCCATTGCAAATATTGAGGGTTGTTATTTTGTTGTTGTTATTATTATGTACAAGGCTCTATGTCAGGCCCCAAAGGAAAATCTAAAGATGAGTAAGCTACTGCCCACAGAATACCCACAACACCATGTAGTACTCCAAGAACTTATGAAATAAGGCAGAAAATAATGAGAGAAGTTCAAAGAAAGACCTAGAGAGGCTCAAAGGGGGCAAAAATCAAGGGTCAGGGGTCGGAACAGTCCATTTGCCTAAGGCTTGTGGGAGCTCTGAGGAAAGTTTAATGACAAGAGCCCAGCTCTAAAGCTGCTTAGGGTGTTATGCTGTGCTCTGCCAGATGAATCCAGCCCTTGGCTGGAGAAGGCATCAAAGACCTGAGCTGGATCTGGAAGAGAGGACTGGATTTAGGTTGAGGGGCAAAAAAGCATTTCTTACAAAGTGGAGGATGAAAAGAAAAACAGGAGCTTGGAGGGCCAGGGAAATAAATGAGAGAAGCAGAGTAAAGGGCTCTGTGGGCTTCCATCAAATCCTAATTCCATGACTCCAGGCAAGGCATCAAATCCCAGGAAGTGCCACACTTGGTTGGATCAATAGTCCATTCACTACCCAGTATTTAGACAGCAACCCCAAGGGATATTTTGGGAAAGCCTCTGGTTATACTATTTGAATGATTCTTTAGAGATTAGAAAGATAAATTATATAATAACCCATTATGGAACAACCATTCATGAATTTTTATTAGTCCTGTCTACATGTATAGGCAAATATCCCCCCTAAAGACCATCTTAACAGAATGTTCTATAATGCAAAGCTGTTTCCATGGGCTTTCAGATGACTGACATAAAAAATATATAGATATAAAAAGCAACCCTAGGGGGGAAAAAACCTGCAGAGACAGAAAGCAGATCAATACTTGCCTAGAGCTGGAGTGGGAATAGAGACCAACTGGGTGTGAAAGGACACCAAGGAAACTTTTGGGCCATGGAAGTGCTTGGAATTTGCCTTACAATAGATGTATATTGTGCTACATAGAGCTTATAAAAATGTCTTTTTCTAAAACAAAACCTATATAATTACTGCTATCAGAGGAATAACTTTCTCTTATCGGAAAACATTATTCTTTATATAGAAGGCTATAATGAAAGAGATTCAACATCTTGTCACATGAGAAAAGCTTCAAGAACTGGGGGATTTTGATCTGGAAAAGAGCAGTAGAAAGAGAAAATCTGGGGTCTGAAGGGGATTATAGGTGCCTGTAACTGCAGATGAATTAGTTAAATCGGAGGAAGGTCATAGTTTGCTCAGATGCAATGATATTGGATGGTGCAGATTTTTGTTTATTTTTAAAATTAACTTTTTAAAAATTTTCTTACATCAGCATTTATTTTTGTACATTTGATTTCTCCCCTCAGGTGTAGTCCCCATAATTCCCCCACCACAAGGCCAGGCACGGTGGCTCATGCCTGTAAGCTTCAGCCTATGAAGCGGCCGGGGTTAGGGATCACGGTTCAAGTCCCGCCTGGGGCCCATAGCGAGACCTAGTTCAAAAAAATAGCTGGGCGTGGTGGCGCACGCCTGTAATTCCAGCTACCTGGGATGCTGAAGCTGGGGATTGCTTGAGTCTGCGGTACCCCGGGCAACGAGAGCCTGCGGTTCCACAGGCAAAAATCATGAGACCTAGTCTCAAAAATAAATAAATAGATAAAAATAATCCCCCCACCACCCTGGCATCAGTGACACCAGAGTCCCTTGTGTTCCCCCTTCCCCTGTTTCAGTTTTAAACAATCAATGAGATCATGGAGTATATGAACTAGAAGGCCCTTTTTCTACCCTAAAAGTCTGTGATCCTATAATTGTAGTGAGATGTGGGTTTTCCTCACACATTAGAACTGAGAATCACATGCCAGACTTTTACCTTGCTACTCCCCGAACAGCCTGACTACAGACTTGGATCAAAAGATTCAGCAATGGGAAGGGTATGATGGTAATGATCATATAAACTTCATTTCTTAATTTTAGGCAAACCAGCGTGGGATCAGAGTCTTTCAGTTCAAGGATTTTACGAACAATTTATTGAACATTCTCCAGAATGTACCCCTTGACCTTCAAAGGTAGCAGTCAAAGTCAAAAATGAAGAAACTCTAAACTGAGGCTTTCAAAATTGAAACACGTTTTTAAAACTCACCTTGTATTTCTTGTAATCACTAATCTATGGCCTCTGCTCAATTTTATTTTATTTTATTTTTGAGACTAGTTCTCACTATTTTGCGCAGGGAACCTCAGGCTCACATTGCCCTGGGTACCACAGACTCACGCAACCCCCAGCCTCAGCTTCCCAGATAGCTGGGATTACAGGCCCGCACCACCACACCCAGCTATTTTTTGAGACTAGGTCTCGCTATGTTGCCCCATATAGGTCTCAAACCCGTGGACTGGACTCAAGCAATTCCTAGTATCAGCCACGCTTTAGGCTGCACTTAAAGGCATGCGCCCCATGCCCAGCTTCTGCTCAATTTTACCTTTTGACTTTAAGATAATTACTACCATAGAAGGGTGTGATAGACACAAAACCCACATGCAATCACTTTGTATGAAGCAAATCAACATCCGCCATTAGCCACACTGTTCCTAACAACTAAACCTGCTGTTGCTTTCTGACCTCTTATGACACAACTGAATGGCATATCACATGTCACACTCAAGTTGACTCCATCATTGGTAGAAATAATTGCATCCTTTGGAGTAAAAAATTGCATCCCTTTTCGGTCCAATTCCTGGAAATTACCCAGTAGTTAATATCGACTAACCAAGATCCATGAATTTTTTCTCCTCTTGCCTCAAAAATCACTAATCCACAGAGAGAGATAGAACTGACATGAGAGGGTTAAAAAAAAAGCAGCAACAATCTTCTCACAGACTCAGGGAAGTATGAGAGAGTATGTGCTTTGAGGAGAGTTTGCCTGTAGTTTTAAAACACTGATCACCAGAGTCTGGGCATGGTGGCACATGTCTGTAAGCAGCAGCCTAGGAAGCCAAGGCCAGGGCCAGGGATCGCTATTCAAGTCCTGCTGGGGGCATGTAGCAAGACCTAGTCCCCAAAAATAGCTGGGCTAGTCCCAAAAAAATAACTGGGCATGGTGGTGCATGCCTGTAATCCCAGCACCTGGAAAGCTGAGGCTGGGGATTGCTTGAGTTTGTGGTACCCCGAGCAACGTGAGCCTGTGGTTCCACGGGCAAAAATAGTGAGACCTAGTCGCAAAAAAAAAGGCAAAAAAAAAAAAAAAAAAAAAAAAAAAAAAAAAAAAAAAAAAAAAAAAAACACTGATCACTAGTCTTTTGTAGTCTTTAAAAAGAAAAGCTTTTTTCCTGCTTCTAATTTTGTGAACAATTTGAATGTCAGATGGCAGGGTCAGTTACAAGGAAGAAATTAAACTAACACTGATCTTTGATGCTTCAGAAAGCTCTCACCAAAAGAATCAATCTTTAAAGAAAAAAAAGTCCCTATAATTATGATAATGTACATACTTAACTTGAGGACACAGGTGACTGGTGCCATGTGTAAAGATGTTACATGGGTTGGTGTTTTTATGGGTGTTCATCAAGAGACTGAATGTCACAGATGCTATCAGTAGAAAGATAAACTCTGTTGGGGCTCAACATAATTATAAATAAAATAGCCTTGGGATCTTTAGAATGGCCACACTCCAAAAACAAGTTCACAACTTTGTGTTTAAGCCAAACTTCAGCCTCCCCAAACACAAGTCTCCACCAACATCAGTTCAGAGTCATTGAGTTTGGGTAGTCTCCTATCCAAAGGACTGTGTGCTCTGTGTCTGAAATATACCCTCACATTCCAAATTTTCACAGTCTTCTGGATGGCATAGGCAATATCATTCTGCACCGGATGAGGAGTGTAGCTCTTGATTCCATGATTGACAAGATATTTCATCTTGCCTATCTTTGTGCTGATGGTGACTATTGACCACTCCACACCAGGTGTCCACATCATGACAAGAAATGCATCCAATTGCCCCATCATATTTTGGTCCCAATCTGCTGCCCTTTCTGGATCTCTCCCTCCATGAAGTCTCATTTGGAGCACTGCCATCCTTCCCAGACAAAGATGATAAAAGGTGACAAGTCCTTTGTGCAAGCACCAGTCACTTCCTCCTGGACTTATATTAGCAGGCAGAGGAACAGCTCCAGAAGCAGCAGCTTGAAGGCCCAGAATTACTAGAATAAACTTCTCTGTAAATGTCGCTAATTCAATTTGCTTTGTTCCTTTTCTGTCTCCAATTTGCTTTTATTCCTGTCTTATAGATATGCAGCTATTTCCACCCCCAGCATTCTTGAATGTCTCTCACACCAGATCTCAGAGAACACTCCTTCCTCTAAATTTCTTGTTATCTGTACCTCTTATTTAATATTATTAGTTAACTTTTCATAAAAATGATCTGATTTACTAACTGTATTATAAGACCCTTGAGGCACACAGACCAACCTATTTTCAGATTTTTATTATTTACTGTTTTTCATTTTACAGACTTTTTTATTTGATAAGCTGACATCTCCCTTCTACCTCTCTTGGACCTGAAACTTCAACTCTGTCCAAAAAAAGTTTTCAGTGGCTATTCAAATGAAAATGGAGTGAAAAACATAGAGTTTAACTTGATCCAAAGTCAAAGGGATTCCCAGGATTTGGATTCAGTATGGGCAAGTATCTCAGAGCAAAACTGATTTTTGAAATTAGGATTGTGTATCTACAAATGCTTATCTAGAATTCTCAAACTTTTCTGAACGTATTACTGTTGTCAAAGCAAATCATTGCTGTTTCAAGAGGCCCACCTACATATAAAAGGTACCCTTGGAATGAAGGGACTTAATTTAAAACTTTTAATGGCAGTTGTTCTCCATTCTTTAATTACTTCAACTGTTAGGTGCCTTATCCAGTAAATGGACAGAACATAGGCTTATTGGAAAGAGGATCATTGAAATGTCAATAAATACTGCAATGCCAGATAAGGTGGTTAGTACCACACAACATCCACATCTTAGAGATGGAGACTATTTTATCTTTATTCAGATCATTTTTCTCTTGGTTTGGGCATAGGATTGTTTTTGAAAGGGTCACTGGATTTTTTTTTTTTTTTTTTTTTAGCTTAAACTCCAGACAATTCTGGATCCCCTTTTATATTTGGCTTCTGTTTGACCACTCCCATTGGTGGCAGAGTATTCCTACAAGTTCTGCTGCACTTATGGTGGAGGCAGAAAGGAATATCCTCTGGATAAATTAGTTCTCCCTGATACCTCTCCAAAATCATCTCCCTGTCTGCTTCCTTCATTGAGTGTAATGTCCTGTACTTACAAGGTAGGTCCAACCTTATAGGGCACAAGGCACACATGGGTTTTGTGCAGCTGAATATCAAAACCCAGAGGGGATGACTTTAGAGTTTGCTCTGTAGCACACCTTCTTTTTCATTTCTTTTGTTATTTTAGATAAATTAAAAGCAAATTTATGTAGTTGTTACAGTTATAAGAGACCTCAAATTTCATTGAGATTGTTCTCATACAAAAAAATTCGTACTTTTTGTTATGTATTAAGCACAAATGTATATGCAGTACATAAACATACGCAGTAAATTCAGTGATATTAAAATTTTATGGAGAGAAAAGTTAGGAGAATGCTTTTTAAGGGAGAAGTAATGAAAAGTAAAGTTGAAAACTCTAATAGACCAATGTCTTCTAATTAAATCAATAAGGAATGAGGTCCAAGAGACATTATATTTCTAAAGTGATTTTTCTAGAACAACCAGGATTGAGAACCCACCAGTCCTCCATGAAGCACCTGAACAAAAGAAGTAATCTGTTGAGTCAACCAAACTGAAACAGGGTAAAAAAGAGATTTTCTGTCTTTACTTAACTGGTTTACCCCTATCTGCTTGCTTCTTTCTCCAAAGCAGGCTACAAGCAGTTCCTTTGCAATTACCTTTAACCTTAACTGGATACTCTCATTTGCCTGCTACTCTCTACAAAGCAGGCTACACACTCTTCATTAGCATTTTCACTGATCACCTTTACCATTGATATGCAAAAGCCAGCCAACTGCTCTCTGCTTTCAGCTC
>PVHY01001783.1:0-14190 GCA_004024945.1 Uropsilus gracilis
GAAGGAAGGAAGGAAGGAAGGAAGGAAGGAAGGAAGGAATCGGAGGATATTTTACTTTAAGAAAAAAAGCAAAGCTTCTATTTTACAGCAGCTAGTCTAGAGACAGCCTGAACTCTGAGCATTGAGAGTGGCACCCCCAAACCACTTCCCTGAGCATTGAGAGTGGCACCCCCAAACCACTTCCCTGGGCCTATTTTATACAGACTATGTATTTTTCATATCATTCCTGCTTTTATTATATACTAATATTATTTTAGGTCTTGTGTGGTATTTGGTAAGTTATTTCTTGGATTTGGAAATGCTAATTTTTTTACTTAATTACTGGTAATTGCTTCTTTACTTTTTTCCATTTATATACCACATTGGCTTGGGAAAGGTAAAACTCAAATGAGGTCAAGGACATACCCTCGTTTCTGAGAATTAAACAACTAAATGATTTTTCCATGGAATAAGTCCTTTAAATAAATTGGGTAAAACTGGGGGATTGTAGTAGGAAGTTTCCAAAGAGCTAGCAGAAATTTCTGCATAATCTATGAAATTTGCATAGCTTTTATCATCTGAGTGTGAAAGGTACTATTTTTACAATTTCAAAGTTTTTGAATTGCCATGCACCTGGCAAAAACACCTTAAGATGGGAGTTCTTACAACCAAGATTACTGTGTCTCCATAAAGTTAGTTTTGCCTTGTTCTGTTTTGCTTTTACTTTTTTTAACTACTAGTTATCTGAAACACCCCAAGGCCAACAGTTTCCATAACCACAACTACCTTTGTTTCTCTCAGGTGGAATTGCTTGGTTTTCAGTTAAAGGCTGCACACAGAATAAGAATGAGTGCTTCAAGAGAACTATAACTCCTACTAGACTTTATTCTACTCATTGCTGTCAACGTCCTTTGTGCAATTTCTGAGTCAGTGGTTCAGATCCAAAAGACTTGTCCAACTAGTCCATCTCAAATTCTGACCTGGTCATCACAAAAGAACAGGATTATCAATCAACCCTCTGCAAAAAGCTCAGACCTGTGTAGATACCTGAGTGCATAAATTGTAAGTTATAGTCTGGAGTTGAGTTTGGCTCTCCAGGCACCCCAACAGTCTCCAATTCAATTCGGAAACATCCTTCTTTTTCCTTTGTTAATTCAGCTTCAAGGCTACCAAGAATGAAAATTCAAAGGACTCTAAATCATATTATAGTTATCTCCAGTTTATTACTTCTCCCAAATGTTTCTGTACTCCAGGTACAGTTGTGAATGAATTATATCACAGGACACCAAGTGATTCCAAGTGTTTGTTTGGTTCCTAAAGTAAACTGCCTTGTTCTTTTGGAGTAATTTATGGTATAGAAGAAGTCAGTTTAACAAATATCATAGAAAAGATAACACATGAATCTACAAACAAAGCCTTTACAAACTATGAAATCCAAAGTGTTCAAGTGAAATTGAAGCTTGCCACTTTTTTCTCCCATATACATGGATTTGTCCAAATTCTGAATTTACATACCTAGGTGCTTTAACCCATCTAAATTTTGGCAGATTAATTTAACTCTAGCAAGGAAATAGGTTTGTAAAATCCATAAGGAATTTACAAAGGGTTATGAAAGACTATATACTCTATTTTATATTTTTTAAAGTGCCGTATAGTCACTTTCATCCCATGTTCTTCTTTTGCAACTTTGACATTATTATTTTACAATGGAAAGGTGTTTTTCTCTGTATCTTCAGGAGTTTGAGAAATAAAGGTGGTAAATAATAGACCTCAACAAAACTTTCTTTTATTGTTACTTTCTCAAAATCTGGACAACATCTCACACATAGTAGACCTAAAGGTTAGACATTTCCAAGATGTCCTAAAAGGTGTCTCTTGCTTGTGAATTACTTCAAGGCAATTATTCAAGCTATAGCCCTCAAGGCTCATAGAAAACTTTACTACTCCCTTAAGTGTCCAGAAGAATGAAGATTGGAGTTATCATCCTAGGCTTAGATTTTACCAGAAATAACCTTCCTATCAGAGGAATATATATATTCTTATATGCATAGGACTATGTATAAATATGTACGCATATATATGACAACATATATGTGGCAAGCAAATGAAATTATAGAACAGCTGAGTTTTTCAAAGGAATCACCTTCTTCCTAACATGTGAGCTTCTCTCCTTTCTCCTTGTAGTCTCAGGTCCTTATTCCATTCATTAGCTCAGGATAAAGACTCTTATTTTGCTCCATTTACTTCAGAATTTACACCCAAGTAGATCATCCATACACATATAATTTAACTTATTTTTAATAACTTAACATGTAATTTAACTAGGAAGCAGGTGCTAGCCTCCTGTGACACTAGCAGTTGACCTTGGCAAATCACTTGGATCTCTCTGCACCTCTCACAGATAAGATAAACATGAGTAGATCACATGATCTCTCAGAATCCATCAGGCTCTAACATGCTATGGACTCAACATTAATATATTTTTGCTCCTGTTTTCTTTTTCTTTAGTTTTTAATTGATTCATATTGTTTATATGATGGAGTATAAGATCACTCCCCTCCCCCCTTTCTTGTGCTTTTACTCTAGCACTCTCATCACTAAAGCTCTCTTGTTTTCTTAGATTAAAAATAAGACTTGGTGCTAAGTGCAGCCCACAAAGATAGCCACTGGTTATATAACCATTGCGTACTTTGTTCAGAAATTATCCAGTAAAATCTTGGGGGAAAATGCCAGTCATGACAACAGTCATTGCTGCTGAAGCAGTTTACCTTCATGCCAATCTGACCCAAAAGCCACCATGGGAGCAAAAACAACTCAAATCCCTGATGGGTTATACTGAATATTGATCCCCAAAGATATCCATGTTCTAATCCCTGGATGATTTGAATATGTTGCTTTACATGGCAAAAGGGATTTTCCAGAGATACCTCAGTGTAGGATTTTAAGATAAGAAGAGCATCCTGATGGGCCCAATGCAATCACATGGGACTTTATAGAAAGGAAGCAGAAAGAGTCAGGGTCAGGGGAGATGTAAGGATAAGAGCAGAGGTCAGAGATTGATTGATTGATTGATTTAGGATTTTTGTACTATACATGATTGTATAATTATTGATCCCCATAGGATTACTCCATCCCACCACGCTCCCTCTGGTCTCATTGCGTCCTTTCTTTTTGCTGTTTGTCCATGTTTAGCCCTTTAGTCTTTTTGGTCTTCTTTTTTCCTTTTCTCAATATCTTCATTGACCATTCCGAGTGCCTTTGGCTTGCACCCCTGTTTCTTGTTTCCTGGTAGCTGCTCTTTCTATTGTTTTCTGCCTCTTTTTGCTGCTTCCTCCCTTTATGTTTCAGGTCTTTAGCTTTGGGGACCTGATTTCCAGTCTTGTGTTTTGGTAGAGCTGCTTCTCCATGGGGACATCTTTGGCTGATGGTGGTTCTCCATGTCTTCTTTTTAGGAACTTTGCTGTTAGGCCACTGCCATTTTTTTCTTTTTGAGACTAGGTCTTGCTATTTTTGCCCATGGAACCCCAGGCTCAAGTTGCCTGGGGTACCACGGACTCAAGTGAACCCCAGCCTCAGCTTCCCAGGTAGCTGGGATTACAGGTACGCACCACCACTCCCAGCTATATTTTTTTGGAACTAGGTCTCGCTACAGGCCCCAGGCAGGACTCGATGCACAATCCCCAGGCCCAGCCGCTTCATAGGCTGAAGCTTACAGGCACGAGCCACCATGTCCAGCTACCACCGCCATTCTGCAGGCATCCGTCCTTTGGCAGCGGGAGTGTGCTGTTCCCTGTTGACTGCATCTCTGTGCCAGTTTTGTATTTGTAGCTCCCCAGTGATTGGTGATTGGCAACACTCTTTCTCATGTTTGTTCTCACAGTTCATTGCTCTATGAACTTGCCTTGCTCTTTTTGAGTCCTGCCTTAGAGGTATTTGTTTTTAAAGTCTTTCTTGGTGTTCCTTGTCTCTTCTGTTTCTTTGGTTGAAGTTTTGTCTGGATGTAGCTGGTGTGGGCAGCTCTGCCGCGAGGAGGCTAACCGAAAGGGGTCTGTGGCATATCACCCCACACACAAGTCCCGCCCACTCTGCCCCCACCGCATTCTGCTTTTCAGCAGGCCTCAGGTGTCCGGCTGCCCCAACCGATCCCAGAAGCAGCCCCCTGCCACTCCCCCTCCCCACCGCACAGGGAGGGGTGAGGACCGGTTGCACAGTAGGCTCAGTGGTGGCAGATGTCGCAGCCAGGCAAGAATGGTCCACACAGCCCTCGCGGGCAAGGTCAGAGATTTAAAGATGCTATACTGCTGGCTTTGAAAATGAAGGAAATGGGTTGTAAGCCAAGGAATGTGGGCTACCACTAAAAGCAAGAGAAGCCTTGGGTTCTCCCCTCAAGCTTCTGAAAGGAACATACCTCTAAGGACACATTTTAAACTTGCATCCTCCAGAATGTTAAAGAAATAAATTTGAGAGCCAGGTACTGTGGCTTATGCCTGTAAACGACAGCCTGTGGAATTGCAGCTGGGACTGGGGATTGCGGTTCTAGACCTGCCTGGGGCAACATAGCAAGATCTAGTCCCCAAAAAATAACTGGGCGTGGTGGCGTGCACCTGTAATCCCAGCTACCTGACAAGCTGAAGCTGGGGATTGCTTGAGTCTGCGGTACCATGGGCAACGTGAGCCTGTGGTTCCAAAGGCAAAAATAGTGAGAACTAGTCTCAAATAAATAAATAATAACTAGTGAGACCTAGTCTTAAAAAATAAATGAATGAATGAATGAATTTACTTTCTTTTAATGTGGTGATGTGTCACAGCAGTCATGGAAATTAATATACTTGGTCAAAGAATACACTAGGCATTTCCCCTCCTCCCAAGCAAGACACATCCAACACTTGGTTTATGTGGGATCTTATTTCAAGAGACATACTTCAGTGTCATATTGTCTTCCTTTCATTCTAACAATTTCTCAGTCATAATTTTCCTCAAAACACAGATGGCCACAGTTGTGTAGTCCCCATCTTTTCAGTTTACACCTCCTACTCTAGCCCCTCTCCATTCAAGATTTCCTCAGTTCACAAGTTTGTTCTTTTCCTATTCTACATACCTCAAGACAAAGGCATTATTTCTACTTTAGCTTTAGAAAGATTAGCTTTAGTTTCATCTATAAGGCATTAGACTGAGGGCTAATCAAGATCTATTCTTGATCCTCCAAATTCCAGATTAACTTCCTTGATGATTCTATATATTTTTGCCACTTGATTAATTTAAAAGAAATGTCTTTACAATGGATAAAACGGGGTCATTTGGAGGATTCACAGAAGAGACGCAGATGATTTCATTAGCAAAGGACAGTGTAGCTACTGGCATTCTATTACATTCTACTGTACATTCTATTATAAGGTTTGCTGTAGTTCTAGAGAGAATACATTCTTAAAATTGACATGGCCAATGCTATTTCTCCCATTTTACCGATAAGTCCTCCAAAGCTGAAAGGAGTGGGAACTGCTGGTACATGTTGTGTGATTTTCACTGTTCCACAAAAGTCACCTTTGGAAGACCCATAAATGCCGAGCCTGTGGGTGATACAAAACTGATTCTTTAGCATACGCCTCAAGTCTTCATCAGCATGTCTGAAAAGTCTTTGAAGGAAACACACAGAAGTAAAGAAACAGAAGGAAATGATATGAGTGATGAGTGCTCTGTAAGCTTCATAACCCAATCCATGACTGATAAAGAACTCTAGACAGGAAGTAAGCTATTCACTTAGATAATGATGGATAAAAGTCTGAAGCCCTGAATGTTCGCAAACTATGGAGACAGGAAACCATCTTTCAGTTTCTAATTTTCTGCAGTAAAGAACTTCATGTGCTGATACCATTATGGCTATCAGTAGCCATAACTACTATGGCTAACTGTAACTATTATGGCTAACTGTAAAATATCATCACATCTTTGGGGAGATCTGAGTGTTCATACTAGTTCTCTTGCTCCCAATGGCTGACCCACATGGCTGCAAATCCTACAAATGATGGCACTAGATACAGCTACACCTGCTAGTGAACACATCCATCTCTTATCTCACATATTTCACTGGTGATTAAAAGTTGTGGCCGGTAAGTAATAGTCTAACCTCCCTTGAATGAAATTCAAATCCTAGAGCTCCAATAGGCAGTACAGATATAGAAAGACAAGTCCATAGTCTACCCTTCCCAGACCTTCTTGTTATAAGTGTATATTTTTTTACATTCTCATCAGCACACACATATTGAATAAAGTTAAATCTTCCATCAAGAAATATTCTGTAGAATGGAACTTCCAGGCAGAGCTGTAACTAGCAATTTTGTTGTCAGGGCAAGCATAAAACATGCCCTCAAATTAACTTTGTAATTCTTGTCTTGGCTCACATATGGGTGTTATTGATAATACTTGCCATCTGGTAGTTTCCTATTTTAACTAATTATTCTTGCCAGCTAGGTGTTAAATTCAGTGATACTATGTTCATCTACTCTTGAATTAATTGCACAATCTTTCTAAAAAATTGTCACACTGTAAATTTCAGAGCCCTGGAGCGAAAGCTTAGCAGTCATGTCAAATTCCATCTCTGATTAAGAAAAGGGAAGAAAAAGAAAGAAGATGTAATGACAGTAGACATCTGAAGCACATAGAGATCACTAATTCCATAAATATTTAGTAAACAATTCTTACATGTCAGGTATAGTGGAGTTGATGAGGATACAATAGTGAATATATTCAACTATTCACACAGTTAACTTCTGGTTCAAGTGACTAAATCAGAAAAATTGTCATTTTTAATATAATAAGTCTTTGATGACTTATCAAAGTCAAGGGTGATATAAGGGATTTCTAAGCAGGATGATGCAGTGATGATCACAAAAGATTTTCAATGTAAGTGTGACTCTAGGCCAAAAATTGAAAGATACAACAAGTCAATCAGGAAAGTTGGGAAGTTGGAGGATAGGGTTGCTTGAAAGCTGGGGTCCAGACTAATAACAAAATCAAAACAGGGGAGTGGATAAATGACTTTATGGTCAAGGAAGGTCAAAGTGGTTTCAGTTTGGAAAAAAGTGAATCTGAAAGAAAGAATATTTAGGCTTTTGCAGAAGGCTAGGTAAGAGATAATAGTGGTTGATACTAGGAATGTGGCAATGGCATCTAAGAAATATCTCTCATGCTTACTATGTGAGGGAACCCTTCTAGATACTATGGTACAGCAGAGAACAAGTTCTTGCTCTTTGTGATCTTTGTATGAGAACGGAGAAAAGTGACAAAAAAATAACCTGATGTCTTTAAAGCAAATATATTTATGAGAATAATTTATGAGAATGAATCAGGTGAGTTAGAAAAAGGGTGCATGCACTGTTTTAGGTCTAAAAGAGATAGAGGAGAAAGTCAAGTACACTTGGAAGGTGAGCACTGAGGGTAACAGGGATCTCTTGCTTCCTTCTTGTAAGGTCAGATTAAGGGCACTGGGAGCCTTCACCCATAAGAGGATTAAGGATGCTGGATAAATTCTATATGGACATCACCCAACTCAAATCTTACCCTCCAGTTACAACTGAAACTATTGTCAACCTCGCCCATCTCACCCACCAAACTCAACCTCGCCTACCTTGCCCAGTGAAAGACCTGACCCACCTACTAACCTTGACCATCACACTAGCAAAACCCACCCCCATGTCCCTAGTCCTATAAAAGCAGACACCAACTCCATGTGTGCACAACACTAACCCCCCTCCTCCCCACCCTGGTGTCAGTGAACCTTGCCCAGGAGATTACAGCAATAAACTCTTCTTTAATTCTACTTGGCTTGGCTTCTGTTTCCCTCCTTCCTTGCCATCATTTCATATTTCCTCACTGTCCTTTCACTTATGAGCACATTAGGCTTGAGATGTGGATTGGATGCCCACGTGCAGACTGCTGATGAGGTAAAATGTACAAGTCTGAAGGTCAAGGTAGAGATCCGTGGAGAGAAATTTGGACCTATTAATAATTTGCAATTAAACATCTCTGGACTGAATGAGAACCATTTAGGAACAAGTTATGGGTCTAAGCCTTGGGGGTATTGCAAAATTAGAGGCAGATTAAAAGAGAAGGAGCATGCCAGATTATACTTTAAGGAAGTCCACTATATAGAGGCTCCAGAGAGGATGGAAGATCCCATCTGCAGAACCTTCCACAGTGACCAACATGTTTTCTAGGAAAAGATGATTGGAAGTAAGGTCAAGGAAAGACTCCAACTTGTTGAATTTTAGGATCAAGGTAGTGGCACTAGGCATTTGGTCATATGAGTTTGAAGCTCAAGAAGGAAATTGGAACTGAAGAGCAATTTGGTTATACAACATAGAGCTGCAAAATATGAGGTCAGCATTGTTAGGGGGCTGTGGCCCCCAGCGCTGGTGTTGATGTATTAAAATAGCCATTGTTAGCATTGGTGGGTGGAGATTTGGAGAAGGGAAGTTAAGCCTTCTCTTGAGAAAAGAGGATTAAAGGATCAGGGAGGGGACAGAGATAAAGACAGGGAAAGAGACAAAACACAGGACAATAGAGAAGAGAACAGAGAAGAGTAGAGAACAGAACAGAAGAGAGAAGAAAGGGACAGAAGAGAACAGAAGAGAATGGAAGAGGACAGAGAGGAGCAGCTGGGAGGCTGGAGGTCTCAGAGCTGCCACTGCCATGGGAGACAGCAGGGCAGGAAAGGAAGCCAAGCTGTGGGCTTCCATCCTCAGTCCAGACCAGTGAGGAGCCCAGGGAAGCATGCTGGAG
Organism: Uropsilus gracilis; assembly: GCA_004024945.1. NCBI lineage: Eukaryota > Metazoa > Chordata > Mammalia > Eulipotyphla > Talpidae > Uropsilus > Uropsilus gracilis. The sequence continues at coordinate 8,758 of PVHY01001783.1, forward strand.
AAACTTGTGACCTGTGTGAGCTGTCTTGGAAATGTGGTACCTGAAAACTTGTTTTAATTTTGAAACTGCAAAGCTTGGAAGTCTGGAGAACTGAGGAGAGTTTGCTGTGCTGCCATTTTCAACGTGAGCTGTCTGGAGTACTTGCTGTGTTGCTGTATTGAGTGAGTTTTATTGATGCCGGGCCATATTGGAGTAGGAACAGAAAGAATGCTGGAGCAGTGCATTTTGGAGAAGAATTGATGTTGCCATCCTGGTCTTCCTCATTGGATTTGAATCTCCTACTTTCGGAGAAGGATCTATGGTGTCATCTTGGCTTCTTCTGGCTTGGAGTGAATGGAGCTGTGCCTTTGAAGAAGGTGTGGTGGCGCCATTTTAACTCCTTTATCTGGCTTAAGGTGGGGCAGTCACCATTTTGTGGATACACAGGGCTGCTAAAGCCATGTGCACTTTGGACTAGAGATTGGACTGTGTAGTAAGATTACTAAAAGGGTTTCCTTGTATCATTTGACTCTTGTATCATTTGTCTTTTATTAAGTAAATTTCTTTTTGCCTCCCTTTTAAAGTTTATGTGGTCTAAGGGCCAGCTGCTCCCTTTTGCAAGTTTGGTTATTTGTTTTGACTGTTTTGCCACCTGATATCAGCATGACTTGGAGCAGGAAGAAACCAGGACAGAATTCTTAGGAAAATGTGCATTGAATTGGGTGGGTGGAAATGAGACAAACAACAACAAAAACACACCCACTGGAAAGAAGCATGTGAAAAAGGTGGCTATTCTTCAAGCCTGAAGTCAAACTGAAGAGGTCTATGTTCTGAGACTTCAGAGCTAACATAAAGCCAGAGCTGCAAGGTGTGTGTCTCTTAGTTAATTACCCAGTTTTCTCGACTTTATTTCCATATTTGTAAAACAAGATCAACAGCATCAAACTTACTTGACCAGGTATGCAAACTGTCCAAACTGTCTGTGTACAGTGAGTATTCAACACCCAATCTTTTTCTTTCTTCCTTTCTGGCCTTGTGTTTTCATCAAGAAAGTAGGGCAGCCAGCCTTGGTGTATTCCCAGTTACCTGGGAGACTGAGGCTGGGGATTACTTGAGTACACAGGTTCAAGACAACCCTGGGCAACATAGTGAGACCTAGTCTCTTTTAAAAAAAAAAAAAAAAAAAAATTGAAGAAGAAGAAGGCAAGGCAGGGCAACATAATTAACCACACTGAAAGTGGGAATCTCCAGAGGGGTGGTGAAATTATGGTATTTAGAAGAAACAGCACCAGAAAGTGAAGATGGACCTTCACAGTTTAGATAAATGGAAGTAGAAGACTCATATGTCTGGGACAATTAAAAAATATGTTAAGAATCCCCTACTGGAACTTCACTGCAACTGCAGTTCACTCACATCACATAAAAACCCTGATGGCATATAATCACCCTCTTCCTGACAAGTATTCTAGTGCAAGTTCTTTATTGGGTCGGTTACACATACACAGGAGGTAGGACAGGGTAGAGTCAGTGGGCCAGGTTTGAGGCCCAGGCTGGGGCCAGGAGGCAGGCCCCTCAGTGCCCTAGGAATCTTCATGTTCTTCTCTGGTCTGTCTCTCCTGCTCCCTCACCCCTGGACGAGGCTGTCCTCTTATCTTTTCCTCCTAGGCCCAGGTATGCCACCCCAACATGCGCACACCCACTGGGCCAGATGTGTACAATCATGAGGACAGTGCAGTACCACACATGCTTGTCCTAGAGGCTAATAGCAGCCTGAAAAATCCACTTACCCTACACCTAAATACCAACAACTTCTGGATTCATAACCCTACACCTAAATACTGACAACCTGACTGAAGGTTATGTCCAGTTTGTTTTCTACTTCATTCTTTCATCTTGTGTTTCATCTAGGATCTTTCTGATTTATATTTACACAAACATCTGGCCCTTTCCTCTGCCCTTGCCTCTCACACCTGCTGGGAGCCTCACCAGAAGCAGGCCCCTCCAGGCCTTACACTTCTGTGATTCACCAGCCTATGTGACTCTGCCATCTCGTGGCCATAAGTGGTAACTGCACTCTATCATCCACCCTGACAGTTCTGTAGGGCCCTCTCCTGAATTCGTCAAACCAAAGATCCTACTTACATCATCTTTAGGTCCCAGTAGTGTCCTGCACTGTGTTATGTAGATGAAATAGTCTTGACTTATCAAAACATATGCCAAGTGGTCTTTGTGGCAAGTAAGTGAGTCCAAGCCTTTACTAATGCCTGAGAGGTAGCTTGAAGTCAGACCAACCGGGACAAGTCTAAAAAATTTAGGGTGAAAAAGATTACATTTGCTGATGAGGGAATCCGTGAGATAGAGTGAATCCAACTCACCCAGTTGATCATAGTATCTCTGATGTTCAAAAAGTAAGTGAGAATAAAAAGTAAATAAAAGACCTTGTGAAAAATACCCAGTTCGGAGACTTGCAGGTAGCAGGTGCTTAGTTGTTGGTTACTCTAATAATGTTACTATAGAGATGGTTCAAGATGTTGGAACTATTTTTGTGAACACTAGGCCAACTCTTGGTGTGTTAAGAGTAATGCTAGAAATTTAGAAGGGGTTTAGATAGTGTCGTGGAACCATCCCATCCTTGTTGTCAACTGTAAGGGCAAGCATCAGGCATCAGGTTCACCAATCTGCATAGATTCTTTATTGATTTAGTAGTTATATAGACACCAGGCAGGGTAGGGTAGAGACAGGGGGGCCAGGATTGGTGAGTACCCCAGCCCTCCAGGAATCTTCACACTCTTCCTCTAGGTTCTTGTTCTCATTCTCTCTCTCTCTCTCTCATGTGCTCATGCACATTTATCCCCTCTTTCCTAGGCCTAGGTGTGCACACTTACGCATGCACACACCCACTGAGCTGCACAATCTTGGGGATGACGCAACACCCCAGGTGCTGATTGTACAGGTTAATTGAGGAAAAAGCCTCACTAACTCACTTTCTCTTCAGATATGCAGGAGAACCTCAAGGAAATATTGGGACTGGATCTTTTTTTTTTTTTTTTATGAAGATGCCATTTCAAGTCCTTTTAAAATCTTAAACGATTCTCCCATGAAAAATTACAATAGGGCACTGTTCCACCACATGTCTACTAAAGGAAGAACCAGAAGGAGACTAAATGGTTTGGCAGTAATTATGGTTAAAGCAGGAATACCTCAAAGATGGATCCTTTTTCCTTTTAATCCCAAAGTATTATATCCCCCCCTCGAGCAGAATAAAGACACAGATAAAGGTTAGCATGGTTTGGCTTGAATTGCCAACTTCAAGATGTAAGAAATACAATGTAGTCAGGTTACCATAATCAGCTGGCAGGTGTTCTCAATGAGAGGGATCTTATCCTACTGAAGGTTAAATGTCATTCCCTGATAGAATAATCTGGATATCTGGTGTTAGTGGTAATCAATAGCCTGTAGGTCAGTTTTAGTGGGCAGCAGCTCTTTCTGTTGGGAAAACACAGAGTTTCCATTCTTTTCAATGTAGTTACTCATTCATAGGTCTACTGCTGACCCACTAGGTGATGAAGAGAGATATTAGCTGATATTCATGATATTAGCTGATATTCACGAGACAAGCCAGCATGTCCACTTAGTTATTGACTACCTCCTTTGGAGCAGATGCCATTCTTTCCTACAAGTTCACCCACATATCTCCAGTCTTTAATCTTTCAGTCTTGCTAGCTTCATGTCTCTAATGAACTGACCAAGTCATTTCCCCTTCCAAGAAGTCTATGGCAATATACATCTCTGCTCACTTCTCCTCCCATACCAATTAAACAACCAAATGTACTGGCTTTAGCTCTGTGCACTGGAAGGACTCCTCCCACCCTGTCCTTGAAGATCAAAATTGAATGACCAGAACATGGTAACTCTATTTTTTCCTTCTTCCTGAATACACAGAGCAAAATCACCTATGACCCAAACAAGGCTTTTCCTCTTCCACATTCAGAGCATGTGGAAACTTGTATGAAATCACCTAGACGAGTGAAGGAGAAGGCACTAGTACCACAATAGAGACACACCCTCCAGACCTGCTTGGCCTGGTCCTTATGAGCCATCTTTCATCACACAATGGATTGTAGCCACTCCTTCTGATTCAGTGGTCATGATGCCCAGCCCATGGTGAGCAACAACATTCTCAAAATCGGTATTCTATTGGAGGTGCTCAGGCTCTTCAATCACAAGTAGACCTCACGCAACTTCTTTTCCAATGGTGAATGGTTCTCTGCTACCAAAGGCATGATTATGTCCAGAACACTATGAGTCTGTGCTATAATCTTCCCTTAGGAATTTGTCAAAGACTAAACAGCAATCTTTCCACCATGCTACATCTCTTGGGGCTGCTGAATCATTTAGCAAAAACTGCAGGGCAAATTTAATAAAAAGCTAATCTTCAGTAAAGTTCTTTCTTTCTCTGGTCTCCCCCGAAGAAAAGCAGACTATACTGAAATTCATATGGAATAACAAAAGACCCCGAATATCCAAAAGCCTCCTGACCAGAAAAAAAGAGAATGGAGGTATTACAATCCCAAACTTTAAACTATACTACAAAGCCATAATAATTAAAACAGCATGGTATTGATACAAAAACAGACAGTCAGATCAATGGAACAGAATTGAGTGCCCTAAAATAAAACCACACATCTATAGTCAACTAATCTTCGATAAAGGTGTGAAAAACTTACCTTGGAACAAGGATAGCCTCTTCAATAAATGGTGCTGGGAAAATTGGACTAAGACATGTAAAAAAATGAACCAAGAAATCTTCCTTACCCCATGTACAAAAATAAACTCAAAATGAATAAGAGACTTAGAGGTCAGACCTGAAACCATAGCATACATTGAGGAAAACTTGGGCAAAACTCTCCATGAACTACAGTTCAGAAATCCCTTTCTGGAAACATCTGCAGATGGCAAAAAAATGAAGGAAAACATAAATAGATGGGACTACATCAAACTAAAAAGCTTCTGTACAGCAAAAGAGACAACAGAAAAAACTAAAAGATGCCCAACCGAATGGGAAAAAATCTTTGCCCTCCACATGAGCGACAAGGGCTTAATAACGAAGATCCACAAGGAACTAACACAACTAAACAAATGCAAAACAAAAAGCCCAATCAAAAAATGGAGAGAAGAACTAAAAAGACACTTTTCCAAAGAGGAAATACAAATGGCCAACAGGCACATGAAAAACTGCTCAACTTCGCTAGTAATAAGAGAAATGCAAATCAAAACAACAATGAGATACCACCTTACACCAGTAAGAATAGCCCCCATCCAAAGAACAGACAACAAGAATTGCTGGCGAGGATGTGGAGAGAAAGGAACACTACTACACTGTTGGTGGGAATGTAAACTAGTCCAACCACTATGGAAAGCTGTATGGAGGACCCTCAAGTTAATGAAAATGGC